>JAEHOE010000170.1:0-232123 GCA_016858145.1 Edaphochlamys debaryana | reverse complement strand
CGCCTCCTTCCCCCGCGCCTCCCCAGCAGGCGCCCAGCGCGTCCCCGCCCGCCGGAGCCGCCCCTGCCGGCCCCCGCGGCGTCGCCTCCTTCCCCGCGCCTCCCCAGCCGGGCGCCCAGCGCGTCCCCGCCCTCGCCGGAGCCGCCCCTGCCGGCCCCCGCGGCGTCGCCTCCTTCCCCGCGCCTCCCCAGCCGGCGCCCAGCGCGTCCCCGCCCTCGCCGGAGCCGCCCCTGCCGGCCCCCTCGCGGTCGCCGTGCCTTCAACCCCCCGCCTCCCCAGCCGCGCCACGCGTTCCCCGCCCTACTCCGGACCGCGCCTGCCTGCGCCCCGCGGCGCGTCGCTCCTGCCGCACCCCCGCCAAAGCAGTCCCCAGCCTGCCGCCCAGCGCGTCCCCGGCCATCGCCGTAGCCCGCGCCTGCCGGCCACCCGGCGTCCGCCTCCTTCACGCCCAGCCGGCCTCCAGCCGCGCCCAGCGCCTCCCCGCGCCTCGCCGGAGCCGCGCCGCCGGCCCCGCGGCGTCGCCTCCTGCCCCGCGCATCCCCGATCCGGCGCCCACGCGGTAAGCACCGGCCTCGCCGGAAGCGCGCCTGCCGGCCCCCGCGGCGTCGCCTCCTGCCCCGCTCCCTCAGCCCAGCCAGCCCGGCGCCCAGCGCGCCCCCGCCCCGCCGGAGCCCGCCCGCTGCGGCCCCCGCGGCGTCCGCCCTCCTTCCCCCGCGCCTCCCCAGCCGGCGCCATCGCGTCCCCGCCCGGCGCCGGAGCCACGCCTGCCGGCCCCGCGCGATCGCCTCCTTCCCCGCGCCTCCCAGGCAGGCGCCCAGCGCGTCCCGCCCGTCGCCGGAGCCGCGACCCTGCCGGCCCCCGCGGCGTCGCCTCCTTCCCACGCGCCTCCCCTAGCCGGCGCCCAGCGCGTCCCCCGCCCTCGCCGGAGGTAGCCGCCCCTGCCGGCCCCCGCGGCGTTCGCCTCCTTTCCCCTCGCCTCCCCAGCCGGCGCCCAGCGGTTCCCCGCCCTCGCCGGAGCCGCCCCTGCCGGCCCCCGCGGGCGTCGCCTCCTGCCCCGCGCCTCCCCAGCCGGCGCCCAGCGCGTCCCCGCCCTCGCCGGAGCCCGCCCCTGCGGCCCCCGCGGCGTCGCCTCCTCTCCCCCGCGCCTCCCCAGCCGGCGCCCAGCGCGTCCCCGCCCTCGCCGGAGCCGCCCCTGCCGGCCCCCCGCGGCGTCGCCTCCTTCCCCCGCGCCTCCCCAGCCGGCGCCCAGCGGCGTCCCGCCCCTCGCCGGAGCCGCCCCTGCCGGCCCCCCGCGGCGTCGCCTCCTTCACCCGCGCTCTCCCCAGCCGGCGCCCAGCGCGTCCCCGCCCTCGCCGGAGCCGCCCCTGCCGGCCCCCGCGGCGTCGCCTCCTTCCCCCGCGCCTCCCCAGCGGCGCCCAGCGCGTCCCCCGCCCTCAGCCGGAGCCGGCCCCTGCCGGCCCCCTCGGCGTCGCCTTCCTTCCACGCCCGCGCCTCCCCAGCCGGCGCCCAGCGCGTCCCCGCCCTCGCCGGAGCCGCCCCTGCCGGCCCCCCGCGGCTGTAGCCTCCTTCCCCCCGCGCCTCCCCAGCGGCGCCCAGCGCGTCCCCGCCCTCGCCGGAGCCGCCCCTGCCGGGCCCCGCGGCGTCGCTCCTTCCCCCGCGCCTCCCCAGCCGGCGCCCAGCGCGTCCCGCCCTCAGCCGGAGCCGCCCCTGCCCGGCCCCCGCGGCGTCGCCTCCTTCCCCGCGCCGTCCCCAGCCGGCGCCCAGCGCGTCCCCCGCCCCTCGCCGGAGCCGCCCCTGCCGGCCCCCGCGGCGTCGCCTCCTTCCCCCGCGCCTCCCCAGCCGGCGCCCCAGCGCGTCCCCGCCCTCGCCGGAGCCGCGCCTGCCGGCCCCCCGCGCGCGTCCCTCCTGCCGTGCCTCCCCAGCCGGGTTTCAGGGTCCCCGCCTCGCGGGCCGCCCCTGACCGGCCCCAGCGCGTCGCCCTCCTCCCCCGGCACAGCCGGCCGCCCATGCGGTCCCCGCCTCGCCGGAGCCCGCCCCTGCCGGGCCCACGCGCGTTCGCCTTCCTTTTATGACCCCCGCGCCTCCCCAGCCGGCGCCCAGCGCGTCCCCGCCCTCGCCGGAGCCGCCCCTGCCGGCCCCCCGCGGCGTCGCCTCCTGCCCCCGCGCCCTTCCCCAGCCGGCGCCCAGCGCGTCCCCGCCCTCGCCGGAGCCGCCCCTGCCGGCCCCCGCGGCGTCGCCTCCTTCTCCCCCGCCTCCCCAGCCGGCGCCCAGCGCGTCCCCGCCCTCGCCGGAGCCGCCCCTGCCGGCCCCCGCGGCGTCGCCTCCTGCCCCCGCGCCTCCCCAGCCGGCGCCCAGCGCGTCCCCGCCCTCGCCGGAGCCGCCCCTGCCGGCCCCCGCGGCGTCGCCTCCTGCCCCCCGCGCCTCCCCAGCCGGCGCCCAGCGCGTCCCCGCCCTCGCCGGAGCCGCCCCTGCCGGCCCCCGCGGCGTCGCCTCCTTCCCCCCGCGCCTCCCCAGCCGGCGCCCAGCGCGTCCCCGCCCTCGCCGGAGCCGCCCCTGCCGGCCCCCGCGGCGTCGCCTCCTTCCCCCGCGCCTCCCCAGCCGGCGCCCAGCGCGTCCCCGCCCTCGCCGGAGCCGCCCCTGCCGGCCCCCGCGGCGTCGCCTCCTTCCCCCGCGCCTCCCCAGCCGGCGCCCAGCGCGTCCCCGCCCTCGCCGGAGCCGCCCCTGCCGGCCCCCGCGGCGTCGCCCTCCTTCCCCCGCGCCTCCCCAGCCGGCGCCCAGCGCGTCCCCGCCCTCGCCGGAGCCGCCCCTGCCGGCCCCCGCGGCGTCGCCTCCTTCCCCCGCGCCTCCCCAGCCGGCGCCCAGCGCGTCCCCGCCCTCGCCGGAGCCGCCCCTGCCGGCCCCCGCGGCGTCGCCTCCTTCCCCCGCGCCTCCCCAGCCGGCGCCCAGCGCGTCCCCGCCCTCGCCGGAGCCGCCCCTGCCGGCCCCCGCGGCGTCGCCTCCTTCCCCCGCGCCTCCCCAGCCGGCGCCCAGCGCGTCCCCGCCCTCGCCGGAGCCGCCCCTGCCGGCCCCCGCGGCGTCGCCTCCTTCCCCCGCGCCTCCCCAGCCGGCGCCCAGCGCGTCCCCGCCCTCGCCGGAGCCGCCCCTGCCGGCCCCCGCGGCGTCGCCTCCTTCCCCCGCGCCTCCCCAGCCGGGCGCCCAGCGCGTCCCCGCCCTCGCCGGAGCCGCCCCTGCCGGCCCCCGCGGCGTCGCCTCCTTCCCCCGCGCCTCCCCAGCCGGCGCCCAGCGCGTCCCCGCCCTCGCCGGAGCCGCCCCTGCCGGCCCCCGCGGCGTCGCCTCCTTCCCCCGCGCCTCCCCAGCCGGCGCCCAGCGCGTCCCCGCCCTCGCCGGAGCCGCCCCTGCCGGCCCCCGCCGGCGTCGCCTCCTTCCCCCGCGCCTCCCCAGCCGGCGCCCAGCGCGTCCCCGCCCTCGCCGGAGCCGCGCCTGCCGGCCCCCGCGGCGTCGCCTCCTTCCCCCGCGCCTCCCCAGCCGGCGCCCAGCGCGTCCCCGCCCTCGCCGGAGCCGCCCCTGCCGGCCCCCGCGGCGTTCGCCTCCTTCCCCCGCGCCTCCCCAGCCGGCGCCCAGCGCGTCCCCCGCCCTCGCCGGAGCCACGCCTGCCGGCCCCCCGCGGCGTCGCCTCCTTCCCCCGCGCCTCCCCAGCCGGCGCCCAGCGCGTGCCCGCCCCTCGCCGGAGCCGCGCCTGCCGGCCCCCCGCGGCGTCGCCCTCCTTCCCCCGCGCCTCCCCAGCCGGCGCCCAGCGCGTCCCCGCCCTCGCCGGAGCCGCCCCTGCCGGCCCCCCGCGGCGTCGCCTCCTGCCCCCCCGCCTCCCCAGCCGGCGCCCAGCGCGTCCCCGCCCTCGCCGGAGCCGCGCCTGCCGGCCCCCGCGGCGTCGCCTCCTGCCCCCGCGCCTCCCCAGCCGGCGCCCAGCGCGTCCCCCGCCCTCGCCGGAGCCGCCCCTGCCGGCCCCCGCGGCGTCGCCTCCTTCCCCCGCGCCTCCCCAGCCGGCGCCCAGCGCGTCCCCGCCCTCGCCGGAGCCACGCCTGCCGGCCCCCCGCGGCGTCGCCTCCTTCCCCCGCGCCTCCCCAGCCGGCGCCCAGCGCGTCCCCGCCCTCGCCGGAGCCGCGCCTGCCGGCCCCCGCGGCGTCGCCTCCTTCCCCCGCGCCTCCCCAGCCGGCGCCCAGCGCGTCCCCGCCCTCGCCGGAGCCGCGCCTGCCGGCCCCCGCGGCGTCGCCTCCTTCCCCCCCGCCTCCCCAGCCGGCGCCCAGCGCGTCCCCCGCCCTCGCCGGAGCCGCGCCTGCCGGCCCCCGCGGCGTCGCCTCCTTCCCCCCCGCCTCCCCAGCCGGCGCCCAGCGCGTCCCCGCCCTCGCCGGAGCCGCGCCTGCCGGCCCCCGCGGCGTCGCCTCCTTCCCCCCCGCCTCCCCAGCCGGCGCCCAGCGCGTCCCCGCCCTCGCCGGAGCCGCCCCTGCCGGCCCCCGCGGCGTCGCCTCCTTCCCCCGCGCCTCCCCAGCCGGCGCCCAGCGCGTCCCCGCCCTCGCCGGAGCCGCCCCTGCCGGCCCCCGCGGCGTCGCCTCCTTCCCCCGCGCCTCCCCAGCCGGCGCCCAGCGCGTCCCCGCCCTCGCCGGAGCCGCGCCTGCCGGCCCCCGCGGCGTCGCCTCCTGCCCCCCGCCTCCCCAGCCGGCGCCCAGCGCGTCCCCGCCCTCGCCGGAGCCACGCCTGCCGGCCCCCGCGGCGTCGCCTCCTTCCCCCGCGCCTCCCCAGCCGGCGCCCAGCGCGTCCCCGCCCTCGCCGGAGCCACGCCTGCCGGCCCCCGCGGCGTCGCCTCCTTCCCCCCCGCCTCCCCAGCCGGCGCCCAGCGCGTCCCCGCCCTCGCCGGAGCCACGCCTGCCGGCCCCCGCGGCGTCGCCTCCTTCCCCCGCGCCTCCCCAGCCGGCGCCCAGCGCGTCCCCGCCCTCGCCGGAGCCGCGCCTGCCGGCCCCCGCGGCGTCGCCTCCTTCCCCCGCGCCTCCCCAGCCGGCGCCCAGCGCGTCCCCGCCCTCGCCGGAGCCGCCCCTGCCGGCCCCCGCGGCGTTGCCTCCTTCCCCCGCGCCTCCCCAGCCGGCGCCCAGCGCGTCCCCGCCCTCGCCGGAGCCGCGCCTGCCGGCCCCCGCGGCGTCGCCTCCTTCCCCCGCGCCTCCCCAGCCGGCGCCCAGCGCGTCCCCGCCCTCGCCGGAGCCGCCCCTGCCGGCCCCCGCGGCGTCGCCTCCTTCCCCCGCGCCTCCCCAGCCGGCGCCCAGCGCGTCCCCGCCCTCGCCGGAGCCGCCCCTGCCGGCCCCCGCGGCGTCGCCTCCTTCCCCCGCGCCTCCCCAGCCGGCGCCCAGCGCGTCCCCGCCCTCGCCGGAGCCGCGCCTGCCGGCCCCCGCGGCGTCGCCTCCTTCCCCCGCGCCTCCCCAGCCGGCGCCCAGCGCGTCCCCCGCCCTCGCCGGAGCCGCCCCTGCCGGCCCCCGCGGCGTCGCCTCCTTCCCCCGCGCCTCCCCAGCCGGCGCCCAGCGCGTCCCCGCCCTCGCCGGAGCCGCCCCTGCCGGCCCCCGCGGCGTCGCCTCCTTCCCCCGCGCCTCCCCAGCCGGCGCCCAGCGCGTCCCCGCCCTCGCCGGAGCCCGCCCCTGCCGGCCCCCCGCGGCGTCGCCTCCTTCCCCCGCGCCTCCCCAGCCGGCGCCCAGCGCGTCCCCGCCCTCGCCGGAGCCGCGCCTGCCGGCCCCCGCGGCGTCGCCTCCTTCCCCCCCGCCTCCCCAGCCGGCGCCCAGCGCGTCCCCGCCCTCGCCGGAGCCACGCCTGCCGGCCCCCGCGGCGTCGCCTCCTTCCCCCGCGCCTCCCCAGCCGGCGCCCAGCGCGTCCCCGCCCTCGCCGGAGCCGCCCCTGCCGGCCCCCGCGGCGTCGCCTCCTTCCCCCGCGCCTCCCCAGCCGGCGCCCAGCGCGTCCCCGCCCTCGCCGGAGCCGCCCCTGCCGGCCCCCCGCGGCGTCGCCTCCTTCCCCCGCGCCTCCCCAGCCGGCGCCCAGCGCGTCCCCGCCCTCGCCGGAGCCGCGCCTGCCGGCCCCCGCGGCGTCGCCTCCTTCCCCCCGCGCCTCCCCAGCCGGCGCCCAGCGCGTCCCCGCCCTCGCCGGAGCCGCCCCTGCCGGCCCCCGCGGCGTCGCCTCCTGCCCCCCCGCCTCCCCAGCCGGCGCCCAGCGCGTCCCCGCCCTCGCCGGAGCCGCGCCTGCCGGCCCCCGCGGCGTCGCCTCCTGCCCCCCCGCCTCCCCAGCCGGCGCCCAGCGCGTCCCCGCCCTCGCCGGAGCCGCGCCTGCCGGCCCCCGCGGCGTCGCCTCCTGCCCCCGCGCCTCCCCAGCCGGCGCCCAGCGCGTCCCCGCCCTCGCCGGAGCCGCCCTTGGCCATCGCTTTACCCCCGCCGTCACCAGAGCCCCTCGCCGTCGCTTCACCCCCGCCGTCACCAGAGCCCCTGGCCTTCGCTTTACCCCCGCCGTCACCAGAGCCCCTCGCCGTCGCTTTACCCCCGCCGTCACCAGAGCCCCTGGCCTTCGCTTTACCCCCGCCGTCACCAGAGCCCCTCGCCGTCGCTTCACCCCCGCCGTCACCAGAGCCCCTGGCCGTCGCTTCACGCCCGCCGTCACCAGAGCCCGTGGCTGTCGGATCACTCCCGCCGTCACCAGAGCCCCTGGCCGTCGCTTTACCCCCGCCGTCACCAGAGCCCGTGGCCGTCGCTTCACCTCCGCCGTCACCGGAGCCCCTGATTGCCGCTACTCCGCCGCCGTCGCCGGAGCTCGTTGCTGCCATGCCGCCGCCGCCGTCACCGGAGCCCCTGATTGCCGCTACTCCGCCGCCGTCGCCGGAGCCCCTGGCCGTTGCTTCACCCCCGTCGTCACCAGAGCCCGTTGCCGTCGCTTCGCCGCCACCGTCACCGGAGCCCCTGATTGCCGCTACTCCGCCGCCGTCGCTGGAGCTCGTTGCTGCCTCAACGCTGCCGCCGTCCCCGGAGCCTCAGGCTGCGTCAATGCCGCCGCCCTTACTGGAGCCCCTAACTGCCGCGTTGCTACCGCCGTCACCGGAGCCCGCGGCTGCCTCTACGCCGCCGCCTCCGCTGGAGCCCCTGGCCGCCACGCCACCGCCCTCGCCACAGGCAGCAGACACGACCCTTGAGGTCTCCCTGCAAGCAACGTTTGTTGGGGTGGACTTCACCGCCGTCTCTGCCTCGCCCCAATCCCTCACTGACTTCAAGCAACAGACTTGCGAGCAGCTTGTCGTTGCAACGGGCGCCGAGAGCTGTGAGGTTGTGTCTGTCTCGCCCGGCAGTGTGGTGGTCGATGCCAAGTTGGTCGCAGCCAGCGCCGATCAGCTCTCCGTGTTGACGCAAGCGGCGGCTGATGTGGTAGAGCAGCCCGATCAAGCTTTCACGCAATCGTTTCGAGAAGCATTCGGCATCACGCGTGTCGTTGTTCAGGCGTCCTCAGTGCCTTCCTCGCCCGTGCCTACCCAGGCCGAGTCCCCATCACCCCCTCCGCCGCCCCTTGAACTCCCAGCGGCCAACCTCCCGCCATCACCGCCGCCGCTCCTCCCTGCAACCCAGCCCTCCGGGCCCCCGCTTGCGGCACAGCCGGCTCCGTCTCCGCCCGTGGCTTCAACACTCTTGCCGCCACCAGACCTCCCTCCTCCGCTCCCTCTGGACACGCCGCCAGCGCCACCACCTGACTCGATCCCGCCGCAGCCCTCGCGGGTTCTCGTGGCGCCACTTCCGCCCTCGGTTGCCACACCGCCGGTATCCCCGCAGCCCCCACCAGTACCGCCATCCTTGCCTCCGCCTCCACAGCCCTCTCCCGATGCTGCTTATGCCGGGCCTCCCGTGCCATTGCCTCCTGGCCCTCCCCGTCCGCCCATGGCCCCGCGGCCGCCGGGACTGCCGTCGCCGCCGCCCCCTCTGCCGCTGTCGCCTCCTCCACCGCCAGTGCCCAGGACCCTCGCGCTCGAGCAACTCCTTGCCAAGTCCCCTCCCCTGGCTCCGCCGCCGCTCTCCCCTGCCGTCGAGGTCCCCGCCGCCTGGCTGGCTGCCTCCGACGACCGCCCCTCCGTGGATGCAAGCGGGGAGGCAACGCCCGCGCCCCCGCCGCCGCCGCCGGACGTCACGGCCCCAAGCGTCGTACTAGTGGGCGCTGCTGACGTGTACGTCAACGTGTACGACGCTTACGTCGAGCCAGGTGCGCGCACGTGCAGCCGGGGGAGACACACACTCAAAGCAGGGCATGCACCGCACAGCTCGGCCCTCAGACAGCCAGCTCATGCCCCCTTGCCCTGTCTGTTCCGGACCCTTTCAACCACTTATCACTTCTCGCACCCGCTCACCTCTCACCCGCTTCCCATTCGCTTCCTTGCGCTCAGGCGCCTATGCCGTGGATGATCGAGACGGCCGTGTGGCCGTAACAATTGCCGCGATCGGCAAGGCGGTTGACACCAACGCAGTAACCGCCAAAGACCAACCGTTTCAGCTGTCGTACAGGGCAAGCGACAAGGCAAAAAATGTTGGTACGGCAGTACGGCGGGTGCACGTGTACGACAGCTGTGCGGCTTCCGGGCAGTTCCGTTGCAAGGACTCCAAGGAGTGTAGTGTGTACGGGTCTTGCAGCCTGGGGTCACTCTTTGCCTCCGACGGCGGACCGGCGGGAGGAACTGGGGATGACACGGCAGGGGGCGGCGGCGGCGCCTCTGGCGGAGGCCAAGGGCCAAAGGCTGCGGAGCCAGTGGCCGCAGTCCGACCGCCGGACTCGATTGCGCCTGAGATCACGCTCCTCATGGGATCCCCATCGGAAGGACTCAGCAGCTCCCTGTTTCAGGTATGCGTGTGCAAGAGTTGGTCGTCATAACTTGCAGGCCATGCACTCGCCCCATGCACGCAACACTGCTAAACGGTCCATCTCCTGCGCAGGACCCGACAACGGGCTCTACCAACTCCCGAGGGGGGCCGATCCGCTTAGTCACATACGTGACGGTGGGCGTTATGTACAAGGACCCTGGCGCAACCGCCCGGGACTGGCAGGACGGTTTCCCAGGCCAACCGCCAACAACCACGGACATTACGGACCGTATCTCGGTCGATATCTCCCCTGGCGGCGCAGTGGACACAAGCCGTCCGACCCGACCCGACTTGCCGTACAGGCTGTCGTACAGCGCTCGTGATCTGGCGGGCCTGCCCGCCGTGACCGCCGTTCGCCTGGTGGTCGTACAGTGCGGCGGCGGCGCAACCGCCTGCCCGGACCCAGACAACCCCAGCGGTCCCTACCTGGGCTGTTCGGTTGAAGGCATCTGCGCCGCTGGCCTCGGCGGTCTGGGAAGTGGCGGCCTGGCTTCAAGCGCCGACGGCTTCACATCCTCCCCTAGCAGCAGCAGCAGTACCAGCGCCACGGTGCCTAGCTCGGGCAGTACGGCAGATTCGTCATCAAGCGTCATTGCATCAGCTGAAGACGAACAGCCGCCGCTGCTTGTGCTCAACGGCAACGCGGCCGTGACTGTGCCTCAGTATGCGCCGTACACGTACGGATGTACGGACTCGTCCGGCTGTGATGCGGGCGTTACGGCCTCCAGCAGCCGCGCGGTGTTTGGGGACCTGAACGGCCGAGTCCTGGCGTGCGCAGAGGGCATACGGGTGAGGCGCAAGGGCGTGGTTGTTTGGGAGCGACACTTTACCGATGTATGTGCGTCAAGGCTTAGAACATCCGTATTATGGCAAAGCCGTCAACAGCTTGGCAAGTCTGATGCTGGTTTGCTGCTGGATGAGTGTGCCCCTTGTGTGCCCTGCCTCCTATGCAGAGCCCCAAGCCCATGCAGCAAGTCGGGCTGTCATACTGCGCAATCAACACCAGCACCGTACGGATGTACACCATTACGTACACGCTGCCGTACGGCACCCAGGGCGGCCTGCTCCGCGTGGCACGCAGTGTGCGTGTGGAAGCCGTCTGCCCCGGCCGCACCTGCGCTGACGGCACGTGCGCCGATGACGACGGCGCGTGCGCCTCGGATTTTGCCCCCGTGGTCGAGACTCCTGCCGACACCACCAGCGGATCTGGGTCGCCGGGCACCGCTGCTTCATCAGGGCCAACCCAGCAGTCCCAGGGGCCTTCGGCCGGGGCTGCGGCCACTGCTGCTGCCGTGGACCCGCCGCCGCCTTCCATGTGGTTGCTGCCCAGGGCGGATCGGAATGATCCCATCAGCATCCCTCCCGGGGTGTCGTACGAATGGTGTGGGCCCGACCAGTGGCCCACGCAGGGACGGCCCTGCGAGGTGCGGGCGGGGGCACGGGGTGAGGGGGGGCGGCGGGGGGCAGGGGCCTCGTCGGATGGTGCTGTCTCCGCCTTGCCTTCTGTGGATGCTTGAGGCTTACCAATTCTCTGCCGCTGCATCTTCCGCCCACCTGCCGCCTCTCCCCAGGCGGGCGCAGGCGCCGAGGACGCCGACGGCAACAACCTCACCCCCCGGGTGGTGCTGTGCCCCCCGACCACCTGTGCCGCCAGCGGCTGCGCAGCGCACCTGCCGACCGTCAAGACCATTGCAGACTGCGGCATCGCCACAGAAACCGGCGAACCAGGCGACAACTACAGGCTCAGGCTCGCTGTGTTCGACGCGCGAGGCAAGAACGCGACGATTGAGCGAGTGCTCGTGATTGCGAGCTGCGGAGAGGGCGCGTCTTTTTGCAACGGCACGTGCCTCAACATGACATGCGAAGCCGCCGCAGCGCTCCAGGCGCTGACGGCCGACAGCTCGCGAGCCCCGCCGCCGCGGTTGGTGCTGCTCCCGGGCTTCTCGGCTGGTGGTACGGGAGTCAACAGTACTGCCGCCGATGGTACGGCAGCTGGCCGTACGCTGATGCTGTTGTACGGCGAGCCGGCGCCAATGAGCCTGGAGCCATGCGATAGCTTGGCGGCGGGCGCTAAGGGCGGATGCGCCGCCACCGCTCAAAGCGCTGAAGCAGGAGGCGAGGACCTCTCCTCTGCCATCACGGTTACAGACGTCAGCCCCTGCCTCTCGGCCTCTACAAACGATGTTACGACAGATGAAGACGCCAGTACGACAGAAGATGACTCATCGTACGACTACGAAGATGACGAGGGCGGCGCCGCCTCCGCCGCCAGCGGCTGCCAGCGCTGCACCGCCCAGGCCCTGACCCTGGGCGCCTGCCTCCCTCGCGCCTACGTCTTCCGCTACTCCGTCACAGACACAGCCACGGGCGCCGCCGCCTTCGCCGACCTCACCGTAACGGTGGAGGAGCGGGGCGCTGTGACAATGGCCGCGGAGCTGATCTTTGGGGCGCCCGCCGCCCTGGGGACAGCGCCTGATGCCAACCAGACAATAGCAGAGAATAACACGGCGGCGGGGGGCAGCGATGGAAGCGCCGACCTCACGGCAGCCCTCGAGGCCGCACGCCGCTTTGTGGATGCCATGCTGAATGACCCCATCGCCGCCGCGGCACAGGTGGGTAATGTCCCTTCGGCTTGTCATGGCCCCACGTGCTACGGGAGACCTGTGCATAGCCAGCGACCTTGGCCCTGCCCTCCAGTCCCAACGTACTCCCTTTGCCGCCCCTTTCCTGCCCCAGGCCCTCCGTCTGGCACCCCTCTACAGCGTGGCACCGGAGTCGGTGCGGGAGGTCCGCACGCTCGCAGCCGAGCTGCTACCGCCGGGCCCTGCCAACGCAACCTCCCAGGCAAACGGCGCAAGCAACACCACCACCACGGAAGCCTCCCTCAACACGACTGCCAACTCAGCCGAGGGCGCACGTGGGGTGACAGTGAGGGTCTCCTTTAGGGTGACGTTTGCCGGCAGCTCGTCCCTCGGCTCTCCGCCACCCCAACCCGCCAGCGGCCGTCGCCGGCGTAGCCTCCAAGCGGAGGTCGCACCGGGGGCCGTCACAGGCAAGCCCAAGCAAGCCACAGCCATGAGCAATGCCTGGGCCCCAGCTGGGGGCGGCCCACGGCCCCGCGTGGCCGCCCGACCGGCGCTGCGGGAGGCGGGGCTGGTGCGCAGTCGCTCCCTCCTGCAGCGCGCCACGGAGCGCCTGGGCGCCGCCGCCGCCCTGCTGACGTCAGCCAGCCTGCCTGTACCGATTATTAGCGCCGGCGCACGCCGCCGCACCCTCGCCGACTCATCACCCTCTAGCCCTCCTCCGGCCGAAGCCTCCGCGCTCTCAGATGGCTCGGCGTGCGGGCTGGGCCACGTGCGGGCCCTGGATCTGGATCTGGATCTGGATCTAGCCAGTGCCGCTGAAGAGGAGCCGGCGCTGCCTGGTGGGTACCTGAAGCCGTGAAGCGAGAACACGGTGACGCTGCGCTCTCCTCTGTCCAAAAGCCCCGACACGTGCAAACCCGCCATGTGAATGTTGACTCGTCGGCATCATAAAACCTCGCCCCCGCCCTCGCTCCCAGCAGGTGACGTCCGCGTGTTGCGCCTGTCCCCCGCCGTGGTGGAGTGCGAGAGCAGGCCCCTCCGCCCCGAGGCCCTGGTCCTGGCGGCCATGGCGGGGGCGGCGGCCGACGCGGCGGCGGCCACGGACGCCCTGGCAGGCGCCCTGGCGGCTGCGGGCGGAGCGGTGGACGAGGCCGGGCAGAGGTGAGGTGCGCGGCTGGCCGTGGAGCGGCGCGGTACGGTAGGCAGTTCCACGCTCAAGCGCTCTTACTATGTGTTGGCCCCACTCATACTACGCCTGCCCCCATCTCCAACTCTCGAAGGTTTGACGCCACCGATGATTCGCTGGCGGCTGCGCTGGCGGCCCTCCGCAGCGACTCGGCCCTCGCGGCGGCAGCGGTGTGGGCCAAGGCGTCCGAGCTGGAGGCCCTGCTGGACGCAACGCTGGCGGCAATGGTGGGGGAAAGGGGCGGGGGAAAATGTGTGTGTTTCGTGACGCGTGGGGGCGTGTGATGTAGGAGCTCTGCTGGACAGATTTGGTCCCAGAGGGCGAAGGCACAGGCGACAGGGCCTGTTACCGCGTTCCGTTTGCCACGATCTGCCGTCACCCTCCCCGCAGGACGATAACTCTCATGTCATCACCGCCGCCGGGGACCTGCTCCAGGCCTCCCTCGCCTCCCTCACCACTGCCCTCTCCTCCTCGGACCTCACCGTCCTACCCCCCGACTTTGCTGACGTGTACGACACAGCTGAGCTGGAGCAGTACAGCACCTGCCTCCAGAGCCGGTATGGATCCGGTAGGGGCATGTCGTACAGGCTACAGCTGCAGGGACGGGCGGCAGAGGCGGAGGCGGTGGAGGCGCCGCCGCCTTTGGTGGCGAGCCGCCGGCGGCTCTCGGTCTCCTCCGGGGTCGGCGACGGCGGCGGCTCAGGCAGTGCCGTTGGAGCCGGCGGCGGCAAGAGCGGCGGCAGCGCTGATGGATCTGGCGGCAGCGCTGGGCGCGGCAGCCCTGGGCTCACTGCTGCAATTCGCTCGCGGTTACAGGTGAGCTACTTGTAGACTCCCTTGCGAGCTGCTGGCCCTAGCTCTTTGTTACATGCCCCACGCGCCATCGCCTCGTCAACGCTTGGCCTCACGTTGCCATCTCCCCTCTCTCTCCCCAACAGCTCTTCCTGGGCTACCTCGTCTCGGCCCCGCCGTACGACACGAACGGCACAATGTATAGCAACATCAGCCGCCACGTGGGCGGGCGCGAGGCCAACCGCATCCTGGGCGGATTACTAATCCACCAGACCCGAAGGGACGCGCCGGACCTGGCTTCCATTGATGTCGAGGGCCGTACGTCCGGCGAGGCGCTCAAAATCTGTACGTCGTACTTCTCGCGGCTAGCGGTTGAGTGTGGCACCAGATCTCGGTACGGCATTCCGGCCAGCTACCTGGGCGGTATCGGCATGGATCCAACCTTTTCGCCCAAGTCGACACTGTACAACAAGGATCTGGATCCAGACCTGTACTACAACACCTCGACGAAGGCCGTTTACGGCAAGGTCTTGGCTGCAACCACTGCCGCCCTTCGTACGGACAGTACGGCGGGTACGGCAACGGTCAACCGTTCGGCGCTGGCGGCGGCCGCCGCTGCGGACCAACGCACGGAGCTGTCCCGTGGCGGCGTGCCGTTTGGGTTCTTCCCCGCGCCCCTCCCGGGGTTCCCAGACGGCTACCCACTTGTGTTTGACCCTCGCCTTGGGGCGAGCCGCGTGGGGCAGGTGGGTTGAGGCCGGCGAGGGGGCTGGGGACTGCGTGGGGGATGGAGCCGAGCCTTCGGAACTGCAACCCTGAAACTCCTTCCCCACAACTTCACGCCTGTTTCCCTCCCCTGAACCCCCCCCCCCGCCACCGCCACAGCTCCTGACCTATCTCTCTGACGGAGCCTACCTCTCGCCCGCCCTCACACGCACCCTCTCCGCCCGCCTGCTGTCGTACAACGACCGGCTGCGGGTGTTTGCGCTGTGGCGGGCGGATCTGACGTGGACGGGCGACGGACTCATCCGCGGGAGGGCGACCGTGGTGGGGCTGCCGGCCACGCAGGTACGCCTGGTGCCCGCAACCCCAGCTGACGCACCCCTAGGCGTCCCACACCCATGCCCATCAGACCCCTGCCCGGCCCGCTCCCCCTGCGCCCGCCCGCCCACGCGACACACGTACCGGCACCCCCGCAACCCCCCACCCCCCAGGCCGGCCCCCCCTCCTCCGCCTCCGCCCTGTTCTGGGGTGCCAGTGCGGCCCTGGCCCTGCTGGCGGGGGCCTACATGGCCACGGCGGGGGCGGACGTGGCGCAGGTGGGGGGGGGGTGGGGGCTGGCGGATGCTGAGGCTGAGTTTGGGGTCCTGCGTGCGTGGGGTCAGAGGTGGGGGAAGAAAGGCCGCCAACAGGCCCCACGCACCCCGCCCCTTCATGCCCCTTCCCGCACTCCCCTTCTCCCCTTCTCCCCCTGGGAAGTGAAGGTGGGAGCGGCGAAGGCTGGGGGTCCTCGTGCATCTCCCTTCACCTCCCTTCGCCTCCCTTCCACTCCCTTCTCCCCCCCACAGAGCCTCCGCCAGCACCGGCGAGCCACGCAGGGCCCAGACCCCGCATCGGGGCAGCACCCGGGGCTCCCAGCGCACGTGAGCAACGAGGGGAAGGGGGGGCGGAGGGGTTGGCTGGTCGGAATGGAATGGGCTGGGCGGATGAGCCCGTCCAACTCCGGCCCTTTGGTCCGTTGCACTCTCCCTCTGCTGTGGTCCAGTCCATACCCCTGCTTCTCTTCCCCCGTCACTGGCCACCCCACCCCACTCCAGCTGGCCGAGTGGCGCGCTGCCGAGCTGGCGGACTCCTCCCGGGCCTCCGCCGCGCGCCTCACCGCGCCCTCCCCCGCATGGGTGGCGTTCGAGGTGGGCAGGGGGGGAGCACATTGGGGCGGGGTCTCGGCCGGGAGACCGGGGTCACTGGGGCCGCCCGCACTGGGCCGTCTGCGCACTGCGTCGGGAAGCACACACACGGAGACAAGAAAGCGAACGTGACCCCCGAGGGCCGTCACGTTGGAAGCCCAGGAAGACCCAGGCGGCGTGACTCCTGACGCCCACGCCCTGTGCTCCGCTCGCGCCCTCGACCCCCCTCTCCACCCCTCCCTCCGCACGCCCCCCGCCCCCCGCAACCCCCCAGGTGGCTGTGTCGTGCCTCATGCTGGCCTCCCTGGCGCTGCTGGGGGTGTACGGCCTGGGGATGGCGGACATGGGGGCGTTCAGGGAGAGGTGGGGGGGCGGGGGGGGGGGCGGGCGCGGGGGGGTCTGATTGCGCATGGGCGGATGGGGAGGCCTGGTGAGGGGCGAGTTGCTGCCTTAAGCCCATCCCACGAATATTTTCCTCGTCCCCTCCCTCACCCTGGCCGCGCAGGTTTGAGGTGTACGACGCCCAGGCCACGGCGCCCGCGCGCTACCTCCTCCTCAAGCGCCAAGACCCTCCCCCCCTTACTGTCACCAGCCCCTCCTCACCCTTGACCACCTCAACAATCTCCACCCCACCGCCCTCGTCACCGTCGTCGCCACCACCGGCCCCAGCTGAGGGCGGCGTTGCCCCCAGCAGCCCCTCCGAGGATGACCCAAACAGCGCTGGCGGCGGCGCCGAGGGGGCGGACCCGGGCCCCGGCGAGCCGGGCCGCTGGCGGCTGCCCCCCGACCCCAGTGGGTTGCAGGGGGTCGGTGTCATGGTGCAGCACGCCGAGGCCATGAACGACGTGTACGTGGCGTACGGACTGGTGCAGGTGCGTACAGCACGTGACTGCGTTACAGGGTGCCATACACATACACGTACTCATGCATGTCCCAATCGGCCCTGCCCCCGCCCTTTCCACTCCCCCCCAGGGCTGTGTGCTGGTGTGCCTCTTCCTGCGCTTCCTGGCGCACCTCTCCTTCCAGCCGCGGCTCTCCGTCATCACGGGCTCGCTGCTGCTGTCACTCCCGGAGGTGCGACCGCCTGCGGAAGGGCGGGTCCCCAGGTGCCCACGGGGCCAGCAGGCCTGGCCTGCCCGCGGCATCAGTCCAGATAGACACGCTCACAGCAAGCACTCACTTCAACACGGCTCCCCCCCGCCTCACCGCCTCTCCCCCAGGTCCTCCACATCGCTGTGGTGATGGTGGCGATGGTGGTCCTCATGGGCTTTGCTGGGCACATTGGCTTCGGGGCGTCAGGTGAGAAGGGGGGGGGGATCGCATGGAGGTTGGGGGGCGAGGGGCCTTCCAGGGGCTGTGTCGTCTTGTCTGTGGTCTTGCCTGCCTTGCACGGCCCTGCAACACCCTTCGCATCGGGTGAGATCACAGGGCGTCCACTCTAGCAACCCAGCAATCCTGAAGCCCTTCGAAGGATCCTTGCTGCTCCCATGTCAGCCCTCCGCTGTGGAATCCCTTGCTTCACACAGCCGCCCAACCCCCTGCCCCTACGCCCCTCCTCCAGTCGAGTCTCTGTCCGACCTGCCCCGAGCCATCAAGCTGTTCCTGGACGTTACGCTGGGGCTGGGCGTGGTGCAGGGGGAGCTGGCGGTGCGTGTGGGTGGGGGGGAGCCAAAGGGGGAGGGGGTTAGTTTACCGCCACATCATCATAGCGTAGAGAGCCCCTGTAACCACCTTGCACTCGGGCACCCTGGCGCTACCGACTGGTGCTTGCCTCGCCACGCCCCCCCAGGAGGCCCTGCCGCAAGACCTGGAGACGAGTACGGCCGACAAGGTGTGATGGCGAGCGGGAAGCGATTGGGGGCCCGGACCGGACGAAAGAGCTCCTTTGCTCCCCTCGTGGTCCTTCCCCCACGCCCACCCCTACCATGTCCCCCACCCCCCAGCTCCTGGCCGCGCTGCTGTCCTCCCTGGCCCCCTTCCTGCTCTTCTGCGTCTTCACAATGGTCATGGTGGTGGTGTCGTGGCACTTCTTCGTCACCACATGGGCAGTGGAGTGAGCGGGGGAGCGAGCGGGGCCAGAGGGATTCTTGCGTGGCAGGGCGAAACCCGCTCTCCCTACCTGATCCTCACCATCCTGATCTATCCCGACAACCCTGATGCTTACCCACCCCTTCATCCCTCCTCCCGCCCCCCCCCCCACCCAGGGGCGCTCCTGGTGTCCCCCAGGACCTCGCGCTGCTGCTCCGTTCCGCGGCGCAGCGGGCGGCCGGGGCCCCCCCCAGCGCGGCCCTGCTGGAGCGGGCGCGGCGCCTCACGCGGAGGCCGCGGGGGAGGGCGGAGCCGCTGCTGAGGCGGATCGCGGTGAGCGTTGGGGGGCGAGGCTGGCAGGGGTTGCAGGCGGGCGGGCAGTAGGATAGGGGCCCGAGCAACAAGGACACCTCATCGGGCGGACGCGGCAGGGTAAGGGCCCGTGCAACAGATCGAGCGGACACGTCCGGCGTTCCATCCGGCACCATCCATGCACCCGAACCCCTGAGGCTCACCCGCATGTTGTTGTTTGCTTCACACCCTGCGCCCCTGCGTCCTCCCCCGCAGTCGCGTGTGGGATCGGCTACGAAGGGTCTGACGCGGACGATGTCCACCAAGGTAGGGTGGGAGGGGGCAGGGCCAGGGGCCTTTCGGTCATCCCTTGCAAGCACGCATCGCGCCCCAGTGCTCCACATCTTAGGAAGTATCGTCTCTAGGCATTCCTCTTGGCCGTGGCCACCGCCTCTCATGCGTGCCGCACCATGCCGTACCGTGCCGTACCACACTGCAGGGCATGCGGATGGGCTCCATGCTACGCACCGGTTCCTTTGCCCAAGGCCTCCTAAGCACCGGCGGCATCACGGACGACGGAGGCGACGACCCCCTGGGCCTGGGCGCCGGCCGCTCGGGTCCGTCGCTTGGGCCCAGCCAATCTCGTAGGGCGCTCGCGGCGGCGCTGAGCCTGCACAGGTCCTTAAAGAGGTGAGCCGCGCCTAGCTGCTATGCTAGAATCTGGGCGAAGCCTCCCATGAGGTAGCCGACAGAAGCAGCATGAGCCTGCAGTGCGTCAGCGCATCAAGCCCTGAGAGGCTAGGCTAGATGTGCAGCCAAAAGCGGAGCGCTGCGCTCAACAAGCGTTCTTGGTACGTGTTGATCCTCGTCCATGCATTTCGCCCCCGCGCCTCCATTCCACAGGCTGACGCTTGACCTGGTCGAGCAGGCCCTCGGCGGCCTCCCCCACCCCTCGCAACACGGCATTGGCGAGGCGCCTGGTGGCGAAGAGGAACCGTCGGCCGCACGCGACGACGACTTCGGCGCAAACAACGCGGCAGTCGCCCGGTGGCGGTGGGCCATGTCCAAGTCCCGCCATAGCGGCTCCGCAGGCGGCGCAGGCGGCGGCAGCGGCAGGCTACCCGCTGCAGCAGCGGGGATTGGAGTTGGGGTGGCCCCGCGAGCGGGGGCCTCGTTTCGTCACCCCCACGCCAGCCTGGCCCTCCACCGCCTGATGGAGGACGGCAGCGAAGGCGCTGGGCCCGAGGTGCCGGAAGAGGACGCTACAGCGGCGGCGGCGGCGGCGCTCCTGGCTCGGAGCATGCGCAAGTAGGTTGGCAGTCCCTGAACTGGGTTCAGGACCCAAGGTCACGGTAGCTCCAAACCAGCTTTTCCTAGCAACCCCAGGGAGCCTCAAGATACATGCGCTTTGATAGCCCTCGTGATGGACGCAATGAAGCCAAGTCCTGACTGTTCGCTTCCTGTGCCTCCCTCTGCCCACAGGCTAGCCGTGCGGTACGGAGTAGCCGCGCCCGAGACAGCTCATGGCGACGGCCCCGCATCGCCCCCGGGAGCGGGGGCGGCACCCGCTGGCCTGCTCAGCACTGCGGCATCCTTCCGCCTCCACGCGGGCCCTCCCGGCCCCCTGCTCGGCACCGGCTTCTTCCGCGGTCTCGCGGGGGTCCCTGCCTTTCCACCGCTGGCGGCGGCCCCTGCGTTGGGCGCCACCGCCGCTGGTGGCAGCCGTTCACTGCGCCGCGTCGGCAGCGGCGGCTGGGGCGCTGCTATCCCCGCTGGGCTGCTGCCGCTGCTGAACCCCGACTTGGCCAGGAGCGGACAGTCCTTTACCACCGCTGCCGCCACGAGTCCTGGTGTTCACAGCAACCGCCCAGGCTTTATCGGCACTGCATCGGGTCGTGTGCTCCAACCCACACGCAGCTTCGCCAGCCCACAGAACGTGGGGTTGCACGAAGAATCCGCTGACGGCGGCAGCAGCCCCCGCCATCAGGGCTCCGGGGGCATCGGCGGCGGCGGCTCTTTCCTGCGCTATGCGGGCGCGCTCCGCTCGAGCCTGGACGCAGGCGAAGACGACGGGGACTGCAAGAGCGGACCGCGACAGCCGTTCGGGAGCCCCAGTGGCGGAGCCTCATTCGTGCGGCGGGCGGGGGGCCTGCGCTCGAGCGTCGAGGCCCCGGGCACTAGCAGCCCCAGGGCCCCGCAGCGCCCGCTCCGGCGGCGCAGCGTGGAACTCGAAGGGGCGCAGGAAGACGAGGACGACCCCGACGTGGAGGTGCCTCCAGCTACCGCCAGCCCCGTGGCCCGCCGGGATCCTGGATCCAGGTTCACCTCCGAATCGAGATCTTTCACGGCGCCGCGAGTCCCCAGCCGGCTGCCGGTGGGTGTCTCGGCCCAGGGCTCCGCTACCTCAGATGCCGAGGGCACGAGCAGGCACCGCCGGAGCGTGGAGGTCGAGAAAGCTAGTGAGGTAGCGGCCGCCGCCAGTGGACCCGCCGCAGGCTCCTTCACTGCGCAACGCGCGCTGTGGCGAGCTCGGTCGGTGCGGCTGCCCGCGCTGAAGGAGCAGGGCCCGGGCACCTTTGGAGTTAGTCCGGACGGCGTGCACAGCCGCCGCAGGGGCAGCGTGGACATGCCCAGTGCTGGCGCCATGACGGCGGCAGCGGCCCCATCGCCAGCAGCTCAGCACGCTGCGCCTGCGGCGCCGGGCTCCTTCACCGCACGGCACAGCATGCGCAGCATGAGGCGCCTCGCGTCGGCGCGTTCCGCCGCCGTCGGCGACAACGAGGAAGGCGCAGTGGTGGACGGCAGGAGCGCAGAGGAGGTGGCGGCGGCGGCAGCCGCCGCCGCTGCGGCCCGCGTGCTCGGGCCCAACTTGGCCGGAGCGGGCACCCTGGTGCAGATGGAGGCGGCACGCGCCGCTTCCGTGGCATACCTCCGGGCGCGGCGGGGCGTCCTGGTCCGGCCCTGCGAGGAGGTGAACCAGCCTGAGGCTGCTAGCGATGGAGGTGCTGGGGAGGAGGAGCACGGTGGAGGCGGAGGTGGAGGGGCGTCGCAGCCCTTCGCCTCCGCCGTGCTGCGCTGGCGCCAGGCCGCAGCTGCGTCGGCGGCCGCACGGGCAGCCAGAGCGGAAGCGGAGGTGGAGGCGCAGCCGTCCCCTGCGCCGTTGCCAGCGTCCGAACCGGCAGCCGCGGTAGAGGCCCCAAGCCTTTGGCGGCGGGCCTCGACGCGCCGCCGCCTGTTTGGAGCCATGTCGGCTGCGGCAGCCCAGTGGGGCACTGGGGCCTCCATGCGGAGGGCCCGAGGCGAGCAGGCGGATGGCGGAGAGGGCACGCTGGGCGTCGGTCCTCGTGACGTCGGTTCCCCCGCGGCTGCCAGTGCTGAGTCTGCTGGGCATAGCGCGCCTGTGTCGACAGGCGCTAGCATGGCGGCGGCTGAAGCTGGGGCCGAGGCATCGGCCAACGCTTTAAATGCACCTGCCGCCTCCCGCCTCGCTGGGGCCGGCGGCACGCTTACCATCCTGCCGCGCTCGAAGCCGCCCGCTGCCAGCCCCTTCCAGCGCCGCCGGCCGCCAGCCCTCAAGCTGGCCGGCTCACCCCCACTCCCCGCGGCGGCGGCCGAGGCAGGGCCAGAAGCAGGAGCAGGGCCAGAGGCAGGAGCAGGGCCAGAGGCAGGAGCAGCGGCCGGGCCTGAGGCCCTGGCTCTGCCACCACTGACCAGCCGAGGGACATTGAGCTCCATCACGATCGAGCTGGCGGGCGAGGGCGAGGGCGACAACACGCCCCCCGGCGCCAGCAGCCGCTGGGGCCGCCTACGGGAGCGCCCCCGCCGGACCCGCAGCGGCGGTGCTTCGACTTCCCAGCGGGGTTTCGCCGACCGCCCCAGCCAATGCAACCTTGATGGCACCGCGGGTGCCAATGATGCCGGGGCTACCATTGTGGCTGCGTCCACTGCGGCCTCCTCGCCCGCGGCTTCCAGCAGCGCCGCCTCCACGCCCGTGCGGCCCCGGGCCCCGGCCCCGTGGCGCGTATCCCCGGCCGGCGCTGCCCCCGGCGGCCGCCCCGCGTCGTCCACACCTGCCGCCGGCCTGCCGGCCGCAGAACGTCCGCGGGACACCGGCCGGCCACCCGCCGGACTGCTGGCCATCCCGCTTCCGCCGCTGAGGCTCTCCCGCAGTGGCAGCGGTGTCCTGGCCCACAGCGTGAGCACCGTCGCTATTGAGCTGAGTCCCGAGGCCGAGGCCGAAAGGAACACCGCTGGGGGTGCGGGGTCGGCCGCCACGGGTGCAGGTGCGGGCTCTGGCTCTGGTTTGGGGTGGTGGAGACGTCACCGCTCCCGCCGTGCCGGCAGCGACGTAGCGGCTGGGGAGCCAACGCCGCCGGAGGCAAGCCCCGGTGGCAGCTCCAGCGGAGGCGGCAACCCCGGCGGAGGCAGCAGTGCCAGCGCCCGGCTGACGCTGGGCGCTAGGGCCGGGTTGGACGCGGTCGGTCCCAGCGGCAGCACGAGCTCGCGTGCCTCCGCGGTTCCCAACCTGGATGCCGTGCCTGAGGCGACCACGCCCAAGGTGGCGGCGGGGGTGGCGGCTGGGGGTGCGGCCCTGGTTGCCCTTGCTGCCGGCACCGGCGCAGCCGTGGGCGCTGCGGATGGGGTGGAAGCGCAAGCGACCACGCCGCCGCCGGCTGTCGGACGCGCGGTTGCGTCCGCCGGCGATGAGACCACGCCTCTGTATGCGCCGGGGCCGGGGCGGAGGCCGGTGGAGGACGAGGAGACCGCCACGGCGGATTTGTCAGAAGAGGGGGAGAGCGGCTGTCAGCAAAGCGTCAGCTTAAAGCGAGTGCTGGCGGCCACGTGTGGGCTGTTGGCCGACGTGACGGCGGCGGTGGCGGAGGTACGGCAGATGGCGGCGGCGCAGGCGGCCCACGCACAGCTGCTGGCGGCCCTGACCAACCGCCTCGCAGCCGCACCGCCGGAGCAACGGCGGTCTCTGGCGCGAAGGGCAATGGAGCTGGGCGTCTTCACGGGACTCGAGGTCCCGTCCGTGCCAGTTGGGCTCACAACGGCAGCTGTAGCGACGGGGGCCGTGTCGCCGCCAGTCGCGTCGCCACGGGCAGGAGCCTCACTGCTGGCGGGACCGGGTTGGCTCGGCCCCGAGAGGGAAGGCGAGGTGGGCTCAGCACCCCTACTGCAGCTGGCCCCACCCTCCCGCCGCAGCCCTCCAGAGCCCCAGCCGCCGCCGTCCCGGGACCGCCCGGCCCCCGGCAGGCGTAACAGCTCCAGCGGGGAAGCCCTCTCTGTGCCTGAGGGCACCGAGGCCGCCCCTTCCGTGCCAGAACCTGCGGCAGCGGCTGCAGTTATGGCAGCCCCAGGGCATCCGCAGCAGCCCCCGACGCACCACCGCGGCTGGGGCATCCGCCGCCGCCTGTTGGCCAGCCGCGAGGCCCCTGCGGGCCCCGACGGACGCAGCCCACCGCCCGGCTTTGAGGCCGCCGCTGTGCTGCAGAGCGCAGGGGCCCAGGCCCTGACCGGCGCAGACGGGGCCAGTGCTGGTCTTGGAACGAGACACCAGGAGGGCGGCGGGTCGGGCGCTGCGGGTCGGGCGCTGGCGCTGGGGTTGAGGCGGCGCATGGTGGGGGCGGGTCTGGCGGGGAGCGCTGCGGCGGAGGCGGCGCTGATGGCGCGGCTGGGGGAGCTGGCGGGGGCTGGTGGGGTGGGCTCGGGAGCGCACCGGTCGGGAGCGCAGGAGGGGGAGGCGGATCAGGAGCAGGATGGGGAGGAGGTCGCCAGCGCTGGTGCCGAGGCCGTGTGAGGCAGGGGGGTGGGTGCGCGCCATGCGTGGCCTTGCGTGGAGGGGGTGGGGTGCGTCCCGGGGTGCCTTTCGTAGTGAATGACTGGTGAAGCGTGGAGCAGTTGGAGGGAGCATAGATGCTGCATGCATGGTAGCCGCTGTAGATGTGGTCAAAGCGTGCATGGCCGGTTGATCCAGTTCGTGGTGACTAGGCTAGGCAAGGCTAGGTTAGACAGGGCGAGAGTAGGTGAGAATGGGCAAGCCCGTGTCGGTATGCGGAGGGTCAGGTGTGTAGCAGTCCGAAGGGAGCATCTCTGCTGCATGGCAGGCGTGTGCATGTCGTCTGAAGGTGAGATAACAATATCACATAGTGACACGAGGCTTGAGTGGCGCAATGCAGCGCAGTGCACGAAGGCACGCTCGGCCCCCAGTGATCAACTGTTCCTGCTCCCAGCCATGTTATCACGTCACTGAGTGCTTTGATCTTCGACCCTTGGGCTGAATGGGCCACTGTTGCCACTGTGTGCGTGCTGCCACTGCGGCGCTCGTTGCGGGTGCGGGGAGGAGGGCTGGATGGAAGTTCTGAGCTCACTAGTGCACCGCAAGGGGGGGGGGTATCAGTACCCATGCACCCAGTACCCACAGCGCGCCATCCTGCAGAGCTGCGGACCATCCGATCCGCGCCATGCTCAACCTCCAGGCAATGATAGCACAACTCACTCTGTCACTCACGGGAGAGAGGTGTAATCGCGATGATCCCCAGCAGGGGTTGAGTTGGTAAACCGAGCTGATCACCGACAGCCGTAGGGTCATGGCAGCAGGAATCAATCAGGAATGCAGGAAACGGTCCCGAGTCCCACACGTGTCGTTCTTGGTTATTCATAGCGGCCTGCCCAGGTCGTTAGCACACAACCGGAGGCCAGGCCCTGGTAAGCGTCTGCCTCAAGCCCCCCTGGACCTCGTACCCCCGCAACCCCACTCCAGTGACTCCCGTCGGCCCCCGCCCCCGTGCCCTCGTCCCGCACCCCCTGCGTCCGGCGCACTGCAGCCCCACCTCCCTTCTGCAGTCTGGTCCCTCGTCTCAGGACCCCGTTCCCCGTCTTGCCCCCCCTAACGGCCCCTATCTCACGTCCACCACATCCATCTCCCCGGCCGTCCCAGCGCCCCCCTTTATCCCCACCCCACCTGCTCCGCCTCATCCTCTAGCAGCAGCCACCGCCGCTGCTAGCCGCGGCCTTCTTCGGCCCACAGCACCCGCCCGCCTGCGCCTTGACCTCCTCCCGCGGCGCGCCCCCGCACGACCCCGCCCCCACACCCGCAGCACCCGCCCCCGCCTCGAACGCGCGCGACGTCTCGTTGCCGGCCGAGTAGGGCAGGAAGGCCGGCCGCGACTTGAGGCCCAGGTCCTCGAACATGGCCGTGTCCTCGTTACGGTCGTTGTTGGGGGTGGTGAGCAGCTTGTCGCCGTCGAAGATCGAGTTGGCGCCCGCCAGGAAGGCCATGCCCTGCTCGGCGCGGCTCAGGTCCAGGCGGCCTGGGGGGGGGGGGAGAGGAGGGGGAAGGGGGGTCTCAGAGGGAAGCGTCGCAGTGTCGCAGTGGGAGGGCGTGCCCCCCTCAAATTCTCCGTCTGCTCGCCCGTCAGCGCCCTTCCGCCCCCCGCTTCCCTTCCCCTTGCCTCCTCCCCGCCTCCCCCTCCCCCCCCTCTCGCCTCCCCCCTTCCACCTGCCGACAGGCACACCACATTACAGGGCCCTCCCCCCCTCTTGCCGCCCCCCCCCTCCGCCCACCCCCCTCTTGCCGCCCCCCTTCTCCCCCTCACCCCCCTCCGCCCCCCCCCTGTTGCCTCCCCCCCCCCTCACCTGCAGACAGGCGCACCACGGTGCGGGGCATCACCACGCGGGCGGTGGCCACACAGCGAACCAGGTCCAGGCCCTCGGGGGACTCCTGGTTCTGAGGGGCGCAAGGGAGGGTGGGACAAGGGGGAGGCGTCGTGAACGGGAGAAAGGGCGGGTGGTGTCAGCCCACGCCCTGGCCCTTGACCCTTTACCTCCCTCTTGCCTCTTTCCCCATCGTTGCCTCCCCGCTCCTCTTGCCTCCTTCTCCTCTTGCCTCCCCCCCTCTTGCCTCTTACCCCCCTCGTGCCTCCCCCCCCTCTTGCCTCCTAGACATACCTGCAGCGGCGTCCCCTTGATGGCCACCAGGCGGTTGATGGGCACCGACTCGGGGTGGGCGGGCAGCGTGGCCAGCTGGTGCAGCAGGCCCACACGGTCCTGACAGGGGGGGAGGGGAGGAGGGGGAGGGGGTTGAGGAGGGGTTGACGAGGAGCGCGTCGTGTTCGGGCCGAGCGGGAGCCTCCCACGCACTTATACAGTGCTGCCCCTGTGCTCGTTTGCTACGCATCACGTGGATTCAAACCCGCCCCTCCACGCCACCCCAGCGGTGTCCCGCCGCTTAGCTGCTTGCTAGCCGAAGGCCATACTATGAATTTTGGGCTTCTGCACCGTTTTGGCCCCGACCGGCCCCGATCTACGAGCCCCGGGGCGACGACCCCAGACCCCATATCGCCTGAGCCGACCCCTGCGTGACAACCGACCCATCAGCCATCGCGTGGACCCGCTCCACCAGCCCCTTCCGCCCCACTTGCTGGCCTGTGGGCCCCCCCTTGCCTCCTTCCCTTTCCCCTCCCCTTCCCCCCCTTGCCTCCCTATGTCCGCCCCCGCCTGCTTGCCTACCCACCCCTCACCTGCGGCCCCTCGCCCAGCCCAATGATGCCGCCCGCGCAGATGCTGATGCCCGCCTCGCGCACCGTCTCCAGCGTGTTCAGGCGGTCCTGCGGGGGAAGAGGGGCGGGGGAGGAGGGGTCATTCTGAGATAGATTGCGCCTGTGAATGCCCGCCCCCGACCCTCTCCCCCTTCCCCGTCCGCGTTCCCACCCTTCTCCTATCCCCCCCCCCTTTCCCCGGCCCCTTCTTGCCTTGCGCCTGTGAAGGCCCGCCCCCTCCCGTCTGCCTCTCCTCCATCCCTTTGCGCCCCCTTCCCCGCCCCTGCCTTGCCTCGTATTTGCGGGTGGTGGTGATCTGGCCGTAGTACTCGGGCGAGGTGTCCAGGTTGTGGTTGTAGGCCGTGAGCCCAGCCTGCCGCAGCTGCGCGGCCTGCTCGGGCGTCAGCATGCCCAGCGTGGTGCACACCTGGGGGGGAGGAGGGGGGAGGGGGGGAGGGGGGGAGGGGGTTTGACACGCTGCGCCATGCGTACGTCAGGTGTGCCTGCCCCAGCCCCGGCCCCGCTTCTGCTCCTCTCCTCTGGCCCTAGCGGAGCGTGCGGGTTGGGTCAGCCGCTCTCAGTTTCCCCTCGCCCCGGCGCCCCCCGGCATGCGTCCAACGGCCGACGCCGCAGGGGACAGGCTTCGCCGTCCACGCCCTCGCCCCTCCGCCCCAGACGCATGCCCAGCCTGCGCCTGATGGCCGCTCCATTGCCTCCTGTCCGTGCTGAGCGGTGTTGCGAGCGGCCCACTTTCGGCAACCCTCTCGGCCCCCCGCCGGCTGTGTTGCTGACGCTGGATCCGCTGAATGCCATCGAATCCAGATCCAGGAGTTGAGTCCACAAGTGCTTGCCGCCAGCGCACTCTTGGTCGAGAGGGCCCAGCAGCCTCTACCCCCGGTTGGCCTGCACGCCTGCCCTTGGCGCTGTGACCGTCCATAGCCCAGCCCGGCTTCAACCCTTCCGCACCACCCGCAACCTCCTCTGTCCATGACTCCCTCCCCTCCCCTCCCCTTCCCCCCCCTCCTCCAAGCCCCCCCCCCCTCACCTCCATGCCCAGGCCCCGGATGCGGCGGACCATCTCCAGCACTCGGTCCCACTGCCGCTGGCCCACCTGCAGGGGCGGGGTTGGGTGGGGAGAGGAACGGTAAGAGGGGCAGGCAACCCAACCCCAAGCGGTCCTCAGCAGTGCACCCCTCCACCCGGGCTCCCGACCCCCGTCTCCCGTCAAGGGCCTCCGCCACCGCTTCTCCCCTCATCGGCTGCCCGAGTGCCCAAGCGCTGGCACCACGCTCCCCTCTCCTCCGCCACCAAGGCCGGTTACGTCAGGGCACCCGCAAACCGGCTTGTTTGCGGCCGCCTTGAGCCTTTCAAGCGCCCCCCATGCTCTTGACGCACCCCACCCTGCTGCTAAACGTCCAGGCACACCCACCTGCAGCAGGCCCCCTCCATCCCCACCCACCCCGATTCAACGCTGGCCCGCCCGCTTCTCCCGCCACCCCTTTCCCTGTCCCATTCTTCCACGACAGCTCATTCTTACTCCACTTCCCTGGCCACCCCCGAGTTCCTCCCGCCCTCCCTTTCCTATCTCCGTCCACCCACCCATCCACCACCCACCCATCCATCTGTGTCGCCCCCTCTAGCGGCGCCATGCTGTGCCCAAAAGCGCTGTCTTATACCACCCTGACCCGCCTGCTCTCTTCCGCCCTCCCACCACACCTCCTCCGTGCGGCGCCCTACGTCCCAAAAGGCCCCCTCCCCCTCCGACACAGCCCGCAAAACCCCACCTGCGACGGCCCCCTCCAGGCGGCTCCCATGCAGAAGCGGGTGCTGCCGGCGTCACGGGCACGCAGAGCCGCCTGCGGGGGGTGGGGGGGTGGGGGGCATGGGTTTCAGACAGGGGGGCCTGGGCCGGGAACTCCCGCCCCGCCCACATCTCATCACGCGGGGGGCTGTGCCGAGAACTGCTCTCCCGCATCTGCCACGCACCAGCCAGGCCTCCTCTCCGGCTCTGGGTGGGTGGGTGGGTCGGCCCCAGGCTTTGCCGGTGGGTCCCCATGCGCTGGCCACACACCGTTGCCCAAACCTCCTTGGCCCCAACCGGAAGCGGTCGGGATCCCCCCCACCTGGTAGACCTCCTCCCGCTCCCCCTCCCCCCTCCCTCCCTGAACCCCCCCCCACCTGGTAGACCTCCTCCCCCTCCCTCCCCCACCTGGTAGACGTCCTCCACTGGGACCCCCCCCCCTCACCCCTCACCCCCCCCTCACCCCTTCACCCCCCCTCACCCCTCCAACCCCCTCACCCCCCTCCCCCCCCCCTACCTGGTACACGTCCTCCAGGTCCATCAGCTTCTCCGCCTTCATGCCCGTGTCCTTGCTCCAGTGGCTCGACTGGGAGCAGTAGTTGCAGTTCTCGGGGCAGCCGCCGGTCTTGATGGACAGCAGCGTGCAGCGCTGGACCTGTCAGGGGGGGGAGGGCGGGAAGGGAGGGGAGGAAGGGGGGGAGGGGGAGAGGGCGGGAGGGTTGAAGGCTTAGGGGGCGGGTGAGGGGTGAGGGGTGAAGGGAGTGGGGGCGGCGAGGGAGAGGGGTGACAAGGGAGTGGGGGCGGGCCGGTGGCCGTGTGGGGTCGAGGCAAGAGGGCAAGGGCTAGGCAATGTGCGAAGATGGGCTGCGTTCCGGGCAGGCACGCGGAGCTGCTTGAGGGCAGGAGCAGCGGGTGCGAGGGAGTACCGGACGAGGGGGGCGTGAGCGTTGAGGTCCTGCAAGCCCTCGCCGCCCTTACTCGCCGCGAGGCAGCGACCCAATCCGCCGCAATGTGCAGTTCGCCACAGTGTCCGGGCAGGCCTGTACAAGCCGGCGGCTCACCATGGAAGGGTCATTGTACATGCGATGGACTGTGGCAGCGTTGTAAACGAGCTCCAGCAGTGGGGTGTTGTAGACCTCCGCCACCTCCTCGCGCCTGTATCGGGCGGGGCGGGGATTGAGCAACGACGCCTCGCAAACCTGCAAGACTGCGCGGCGCATTGGGTCTCACGTCCAGTCGGTGCGCACGACGCCGAGCTCCCGAACCCATCGTGGCGAGCCGGAAGTCTCCGCAGGGGCAGCAGTCTCCTGCGCAACCGGCTGCGGCTCGGCGTGCGAGGCGGAAGTGCTGCTCGTGAGGGCTCGCTGCAGCGCAAGCCTGCCGACGCCCGCCGCCTGCCTGCTGCCGCAGAGCAGCGCGCGAGTGAACAGAACTGCCGCCGACATGGTGTACCGAGTTTGGAGTGGAAGGGCAGCCGCGTTGGGGAGGTAAAGCCGCTCGCCAATTCGGGATGCACCCCGAGGTGATCACCATGCGGGCCCTGCAAACCGGGGCCCTGCACGACATGCTCACCGCAATTGTCGAGCCCAATTGCGCACAGACAATGGGCCCGACGTAACGCCCGCGTCAGCTTGCTTGCCGAACCCCGCCCCTACCACGCGCGTGCCCACGCTTACCTGCTTACCTGGCTGAATACTCCGTGACTCGATAGTCTCGAAATACGGAATTGCACCTCGCTTGCTGACCGAGCGGGGCCTGCCGTTTGGGCTGCGACGGTGTCAACTTGTCAGCCCCGCTTTTCCGTTACGCCCTTACCGCGCCGTTATTAGCCTACTGATCGGCGGCCAGGGGCCGCATATCGTCGACTGAGCAAGTTGTACCCATCGCACGAGCCGCCGAGCCATGGCCGCATCCCTCGTCGAGCACGCGCTCGCGCAGATATCGCTCGTGCCGCTGTATGGAGGCGGCTTCTGGGTGGCGTTCACACAGCTTGTGGTCTTCTACTACACGGTCGGGGCGCTCCTGCACTTCGTGGTGCCACGCATCGTGCCGGTGAAGGGCATCCAAGTGCAGCCGCGCAAGCAGGGCGATGTCCTGCGCGACGCCATCTACAGCATAGGTGAGTGGGGGGCGAACGGGAGGTTTGCTGTGTTGCTGGGAGGGGAAACGGCAAGCCAAGGCCGGGACCTGCACGGGGGTCCTGCGCGGAAGCGGTAGCCACCACGTCGGTACCGCCCCCCTTTTGTCGTCGGCGCCATAGTAACGGTATCAGACAGGGTATATGGGGTATGTGTGACACCTGCCGAGTGGGGAGAGTCAAGGGCAGACTGACGGCAGACGAATCGTCTCTAGCGCACAGTGCACTCGCCGGTAGCAGCGCCGTCGGCAGTAGCCGGGTTGCGGCCCCTGCCCCTTTCGCCTCCGCCGCCGCCTAATGCCCCCGCTCCCCACCCGCTGGCCACGCGGCCACCATCAAGGCACACTCGCCACATCAGCGACTCCTCGCCTGCCTTCCCTCCTCCCGACTCCCGACCCTTGGCTGTGCCCTCCGTCCTCCGGAGCTTCTGCCGCCTGACTGGTCCCAACGTCACCCGCCCAATCCCTCCTCCCCCACCCCTCCTTCCCCCCTCCTCCCCCTTCCCCTCCCCCCCCAAAGGTCCCCTGGCCGTCAAGGCGGGCGTGTGGGCCGCTGTGGAGGAGCTGCACCGCCGCGGCTGGAGCCTGACGTACACGGGCCCCATCTCGGGGACCGCATCGGTGAGGAAGGGCGCGAGCGATGGAGCGCTCGTTGGTTGGTGGTTGTTGGTTGGGGAGGAGGTTTGGCGAGTGGGTGTGTCACGGGGTGCCGCCAAGCAGCGACGGGGCCCATCTCGGGGACCGCAGTGGTGAGGAGGTGGGGGGCGCGAGCGATGGGGCTGGGTGGTTGGCGGGTGACCGTGCGGGTGCAGCACAGCACGGGGGTCAGGAAGGTGGAAGCTGGCTTGGGCGACGGATGGCGCTCTGCTGCTGGGTGGCGCTGCGCAGCAGGAGAGGGTCGCTCCGGGGAGGGCCACTCCGGGCTGGAGCGGGCGCCACTGGGGCCGTCTGGGCAAGGCGTGGTGGTAACGAGTGGGCAGGCGCAGGGCACGTGTCGAGGCCAGGGCTGGGGCTTGTCGGGCGCAGAGGAGGACATGTGCGGGTGGTCCGGCTGCAGCCGCCGTTGGGGTTTGGGGCGGGCGTGGGCCAAGAGCCCATTGCAGAGGCGCAGCGACTGGCGACCGGCTGCCCTTCGACACCCTGCCCGGCTCGCCCTGACCTCCCCTCGCCTCCACCCCAACCCCAACCCCAACCCCTTCCCTCAACCCCCCAGCTGGCCTACTGCGCCCTCTGCGTGTGTCTGCTGGACTACCTGCACGACACCTGGTTCTACTGGACGCACCGCCTGCTGCACTGGGGGCCGCTCTACAGGACCGTGCACCTCATCCACCACAAGTAGGCGTGGGAGGGCCCTGCCGCGTAGGGGTTGGGGGTGCGGGGCGGGGTGGGATAGGCCGCAGGCGGCAGGGGGCGGCCCGCCCCCTGTGCACCTCATCCACCACCGGTAGGCGTGAGACGGCCCTGAATGGAGCCCGCGGGGGCCGGGGGGGGTCCGCCTCATTCACCATCGGCAGGAGCGCGAGCCCTGTCGCGCAGGCGGGGAGTGGGGGCGCATGGGCACCGAAAGCAGCGGGTGGACCGTACGTGCCAGAGGAAAAGTTTGGGCTGCAAGGGTGGCCGGCAGGCGGCAGGGGGCATAGGGCGCCGGAGCCTGTCCCACTGCAGCCCAGGGGGTACCCTTTCGGCACGCGGCACGCTCGTGGGGGCGGGTCTGAGGCGGCACCCACCCTCTGGGTAGGAGTTTCAAGAGGGGCGCCACTGCCAGCCCGGGGACCCCCACACCGCACATTGGACAGGGCGGCGAGCAGCTGGACTGGGCCTCGCTGTGCCACGGACGCCCCGCCCCCATCATAGCCTTCCCTCGGTGCGACACCCCTTCTGCCGTCCCCCTCACCCCCCTTCCCCTCCCTTCTCCTCCCCTCAACCCCTCCGCCCCTCTACCCACCACCCCCTCCTCCCCCCCAGGTCCAAGGCCCCCTCCGCCTTCACCGGCTACTCCTTCCACGTGGTCGAGGCGCTCATCGTGTTCGCCAACGAGGTGCTCGTGTGCTTCCTGTTCCCGCTGCACATGGGGCTGCACAGGTGGGGGGTGGGAGGGAGGGCGGGGGGCGGGGGCACTGGTGGTTGAGGGTTAGCAGCGGGACTCGCGGGGTTCAGAGAGGGGGCGGCGACCGCACCTGCCGACCCCCCAGAGACGCTTCCTTACGAGCACTCCCAACCTGCCTCCACCGCCGCTCTCCGCCCTTGACCTCAGGTACTACCACCTCTACACCACGCTCATACACGAGGGTGGGTGGGGGTGCCGGGGAAGCCACGGCCGGGCCACTGGCCACACACACGAACACAGGGCAAGCTCCCGACTTACCGTAATGCCAGGCAACCGCCACACGTGCCTTGACATTTCTCTTGGCCCTGCGCCACTGCATGATACCGCGTGACGCAATGCAAATTGCAACATCAAAGCTGCCGTACTTGCCGTATCTCATTGCCGTACGCCGTTGCCGTACCGCGCAGGCGGCCACGTGGGTTACGAGCTGGCGCCCTTCATCCCCACCATGGAGGGGGCGGTGACGCTGCTGCTGAGGGGCGTGCGGCCGTGCGACGCACTCAACACGGTGCAGGTGGGGGGGCGGAAAGGGGGCATGGGGTGAAGGGGTAAGGGGGTGGGGGGCATGGGGGTAAGGGGTCAGGGGGTAAGGGGTAAGGGGCGGTCGATGTCCGCTCCTTGCGCTGCCGGGTTTGCCAGCGCCGGCCCTTGTTAGGGCGCCCTTGTCAGGACGCAACCCCCCCCCTACCTGCTCCCCCTCCCCACGCCCCAGCACCACGACATGCACCACCGCTACCCCACCAAGCACTTCTCTCTCTACTTCACGCACTGGGACCGCATCTGCGGCACCCTGCACCCCTCGTACTACAAGGACCTCTTCTCGTACTTCCCCACGCGGCCCGTGCCCGCGGCCGCAAAGTCCGCCGCCGCCATGCGGTGACCGCTGTACGGCAGTCCCGTGTGTGCACGGCAGCATGAGATGTACGGAAGGGGCGCGGGGCGGAGGTGCCTCAGGGCGAGGCAGGAAGGGGCCGGTTACTGGTTAGAACGCAGCAGGAGGAGGGGTGCGCACAAACGGAAGCGGCGTGGAGCGCCCGTGCTTTAGGGCTAGAGGGGGGCGAGGGTTGAAGGCGCAGGAGGAGGAATCATTCTGAGGTCTAGGGAGTGCGTTGTCCCACCGGACACTAGAGGGGTGACAGCGGGTTAACTTTGCTGCTCAGGCGGCATGCGTTCATACGTTTATGTGGACATTCATGAGCAGTGCGCGGCGTGGTGCCGCAGCTCAGGGGCAGGGAGCGAGGTGCACGGGGATGCGTACTGGCTGCAAGAGCTAGGTGATGTCCGGTGAGGGCCCGGGGTGCGGGCCTGCCCCCAGGTGATGCCAGTTTATGCCACGAACCATAGTGTGTCCTGACAGGAGTACTTAGGGTTGAACACGGTGCGGGTGTACTTAGGTGCGAACACGGTGTGGAGGCGGATGAATAGAGGCTTCTCGGCAGCGCTTTCGCTTGCTTGAGGCCTGGTGGAAAGTAGCGCTGCCGATGACAGCGGCGGAATGCGGATAGGTGTGCGAAGAAGGCCTAGCTGAGGTCTCTTCAGGTGCGAATCAAAACTGGGGCCCTGGTGTCTCTGTCAGCATGTAACGGTAATCTACGCTGCCCGTACAAGATGCACGCCTTGCGCCAAGTCAGACGGGTAAGGACGGGTCCGAAGTGGGTGGGGTGCACACAGTCAGCATGAGGACTGGCGTCTGGACAGCAGTGGCTTGTAATTTCCAATGGATAGATACAGTAAGTAGGTACAGTAATGATCTCAGAGAAGGCGAAAGCCAGGTGGCAAATGCGCATGCAGCGAGCGGGTAGCCGGCCGCATGCGGTGGGGGGTTGCAAGCAGTCGGTAGAGGTGGGTGCCTTCCGACTTCTGGGAGGCTGGGGCCTGACCTCAGCTAAGGGTGGAGCTCAGACTATGACTGCTGCCACGCAGGCCTCAGCTGGCCTCGGGGTTGCGGGGGATGGACATGTGCCGAAGGGCCGCACAGAGTGGGCACTGATTCCTCAGGGGTCTGTGCCCGCACAGGCCACCCTCAGGTGGAAAATAGGCCTCAAGGCTGGGGGCTGGGGCGGCTGGGGGCTTGAACGGCCCCCTGCTTCACCCTACGACGGCTGGGGTCCCCCCTATCTAGGCCCCTTTCCCCCTTCCCCCAGTCCCTTGCCGTTCCTCCCATAAGGACACCTCGGTTGCCTGCCTGACTCCGCGGGTGATGAGTACGTGCCCTCGGTTCTCACTCGTCTTCGAGGCCCAGGGAGGGTCAGGGGCTGCGTGTCTGCGGGACATCGAGCCGGCATCGCCCTGAAGTAGGAAGTCAACATGTCAAGCCTGCCCCATAACCGCTTAGTCGCGACATTTATTAACACACTCTTGCTTGCGGCGCAGCGGCGGAACACAGCCCGGACATTCTCTGCACTCGCTCACTCGCCAACGCCGCAGCAGCGAGGCACACCCTTCTGCTTTGTTTCAAAAGAGGTAGGTCTAGCGCTCATCTTGCGCCGCGCGAGGTTGAGGCGCGTCGCGACTGACGCGACCCTTGCCCTTCCCTGCGCCTCGCAGGGTCCAGCACGCCCAGACATGTTGGTCAGCCAGCGACTTGTGGCCTCAACAGCCATGACGAGGTCGCACCAGCGACTGGCGTCCTTAAGGAGCGCTGCGCCCCACCGATGTCTTCATTTAGCTCTGCACATCCTCGGCCCGGCGAGTCCCGCTGCCAGCCAGCAGACGCTCCGCTCTTGGTTGCCTACACATGCCAGCAACGCTGACTCCGGTGCATCGACTGAAGTGCCTCCGCCAGCTGGTGCTCGCTACGCCGGTGTCTGCATCCTCTACATCGGCGGTGAGTGGGCCGTGGGTTCTTCGCGCGGGTTGGTCCCTGCCTCCCTGGTGGCTCCCTTGTCGATCACCACAGGAGAAACAGTGACTGCAACAAGCCCCATGCCCCTGCCCTTCCCGCTACGCAGCACCCTTCACTTCTTGACCTGCCCAGCCCTGCCTCCTGCCCCTTCCCCCTCCCCTTCTCCCTTCCACCCTTCCACCCTTCCCACGCTCCCCACGCAGATACCGGTGCCACCTACCTCCGCGGCTCGCCCACGCTCCGCGCGGCCCTCCCCGCCGCCGCCGCGCTCGCGCTCGCCTCCCCCGCCGACACCACCGTGCAGCCCGTCGCCGTCCTCGCACGCCTGCCCGGCGAGGCCGGGCCCCGGTGCTACGCCGACGCCGCCACGCTGCGCCACCGCAAGGCGCGCAGCGAGTGGCGCCTGACCCTGCGCAAGCAGCTGCCGACGGAACTGGGACTGGTGCACGGGGACGAGGTCGAGCTGCGGGCGCTCCCGGACGGAGGCCTGGAGCTGCGCAAGGCATCCGCTAGAGCAGGAGAGCGAGCGCCCGTGATGGAGACGCCAGCCGTGGTGGTGCCAGGCCGGGCACAGGCGCGGGGGCAGGTGGGGCGGGCGGCGCCGTGGTCGAGTAAGCAGGTGGCAGCAGGAGGTGAGGAGGCGCCGGTGGAGCCGAGCAGGCCGGCGCCCATCCGCCGGCGGGCCCGGCCGGCGGCGGTGGAGGGGGCGCTGGCGCCGGAGGCCGGGACGCCGGCGGCGGCGCTGCTGGGGCGCGTGCGGCTGCTGACGGGGCACCGCAAGACCTACATGACGGGGATCGAGGCCCTGCGTGCCGCCTTCCCGGGGGCGCTCGAGGCGGCGCGCAGGAGCCGGGCCAACCAGGACGTGCAGGTGCTGGCGTGCGACGCGGCAGGTGCGTGGGGGGCGAGGTCGGGCGGCAGGGGCGAGAGCAGGGGTCGTTTGCCGACGCAGGGCTGAGTGAGGTGGTCATATCCTCCGTCCGTCCCCCGAGCCATTCCCTAGAGTGGTCATATCCGGAGATACGGAGGCCCTGCTGCCCACGCATCGCGGCCCACATCGCGTACTCCCCCCGCACGCACGTCCTTACCTCCCGCACAGGCCGCCTGCAGGCCCACGACCTCAAGCTGCTCTGGCGCACCCAGCAGCTGAGCAGCGTGGGGGCCCTGGCGCAGGCCCTGGCGCTGGCAGAGCACGGGCAGGAGGCGGAGCTGTGGCGGAGGGCGGACGGGCGCGTGGAGGCGCGGCGGGCGGCGGGGTGAGGGCAGGTGGGAGGGCGGGGGTGTGTGTGTGCTTGTGAAGGGGGGATTTAAGGAGCAGGTGATGATGAGGGCGGCGGAGCGGGGCAGACTGCGTGACCCCGGGCTGAGAACGGGGTGAACGCAAGCAGGGGTGAGGCGAGACGGGGGCATGGCGGGCCAGGGCGGGCAGGGGCAAGTGCATGAGGGCGGCGGCGGGGCAACAGCGGAGAGCGCAGTGCGTGGCTTCCAGGTTCTGGTGGGTTTTGACGAGAACGTGGCAAGAAGCCGCATCGTATAGGTGAAGGTTCTGGTGGGGCAGCAGGATGGGTCAGCGCTTTGCTGGGTACCGTAAGCGAACACCGAGCCGATCGGAGCCTGGGACTTGTGGGGCCTTAGGGGGCCTTGCGGGGCTTGCCCACGCATCTCTCCACTCCTCGATTGGCGGATCAACCGTTGCCCCAGCCCGGCAGCCCCGGCTTTACCCCCCTCGCCCCCCGCCACGTCCCGAGTGCTCATTCTGCTCGGCCCTCCCCTGCCTGCACGCCCGCCTGTCCGCGTCAGGGTCCGTCGGTGTCGGCGCTATCCTCCTTCTCAGCTCCCTCCGCCTTCCCACCTCGCCCAGCCGCATTGTGCACGGAGGGGAAGGGCGGTCGGTGGAGAGCGGGCAGAGAGCGGGTCGTCGGGTTCGTAATAAAACCGCGGTCGATCTCACCGCTGGCATCTGCACGGCTCAGCTTCCAAAGCATCAGGGCTGCGCTGACGACCTTACCGACTTCACTGTCGCCTCCTTTTGCTTTCACGTGCACCGCTGGCGCCATGGCTGCGAACAGAGCCCTAATCGCGCCCAACGCCAGTATGTGCCCACTTCATGTTCCTGGGTGCTAGATGGCCGCAAGACCTACCTATAGGGACAGGCCTTGACCTGCGAGCAGCGCCGCTCAAGCGCCGTCGCGCGGCGCGTGCCAACTACCAACGACCATGGCGACACCACAGGCTCCTAGGAAGTGCAGAAAGCCCACGGTTTGACACGAGCTCATCTTCAGAATCAAGGCCAAGCTCTCGGTGGGGCTGCCTAATTCGACTGGGGGCTGCAGGACCGCGCCTAACCAATTCAGCCCTAGTTGCCGTCGGAAATGTGGCAGACGCCTTCATAGGTGCGCAGGAGCTGTAACTACAAGCTGATGATGGGTAGAGGTCCAAGCGAAGCGGCACTGCTGGAAGACAACATCTTGATTGGCGCCTGACACACGCTGGTGCTAAGGGGCAGCTTAAAGCCCGAATGCATAGATGTGGGTGTACACAGGGTTCATCAGTGGCCGGCGGCAACAACTGGCGAACCGGCGCCATGCTCGCCCTTTGCGGTACTACCATTGCCGGCGCCGCGGTGCGCTAGCAGTTGCAGCTTGCAGACTCAGATTCACGTACATAAAACAATGTTATACAGGACGCACCGCTGCAGGAAGGACATGCCATGGTGGAAACAAACTTGAGAACTTGACAGTGCGATGGACCGCGCTCAGACCGGCACGGGCTTACGTCCAGCCGCGTTTGTGGCAGCACGAGCTCTGCTGCAGACCCCGGGAGAAAGCCCCTCGCCAGGCGCGGTGGTCTATGTCCGCGATGGCTCGCCCGACAATGACCAGCAGGTACGCGTACCCCGCCAAGCGTTCACAGCGCTGATAGCATAGCACTTGCAAGTCGCTCGAGGACCGGCAGTGCTATGACTTTCTTGCTCCGGCGACGGAGCCGGCGCTTGCTTTCAGCTCGGAATTGCTTGAGAACTGATGGCGGCAGTATGTTCTATCAGCTCACGTCCTGAACGACGTAACCTTCCACGTGCACCCACGGCGCGTCGAGCGTAGTCATCTGTCGCCTTTCTTGCGCCGCGCTCATCCAGCCGCGCGCGCGCAAGCTTGCACCTTGCCACAATCTCAACACATGCTGCACGCGGGCGGTGTGCTCGCCGCCGCTGGCCGTTGCGACATGTGCAACGACCGCAATCGCGCCACCAAGCGGCGAGTTTGCCATCATTCCCCAGGTGCTCATCGCGCTCGTGGTAGCCCTGCCTCTGGCCCTGGGCCTGCTCTCGCTGCTGCTGGGCTTCCTGCTGTGGCGCCAGTGCCGCCGCACGCGCACGCTGGCGGGCAGCGTGCGGCCGCCGGGCGTGGGGCCGCAGACGACGCTGCTCGTCACGGTAGGCGCCGCCAAACGGGCTTTGGTTGCGTGGTGGCCTGTGGGGTCATAGCCTACAAAGCCGTGGCATATAGGGTCCTGCTACCGTACGCCGGCTTCGGAGGCAGTGCAAAGCCCCAGGGGAGAGGGTCTGGCGACAGTCGCCTCACATCTGGGAGCCGGCAGCAGAGCTCACGCCGCACAGGCGGGTGGGGACGCTGCCTTCCGGCTGCCGGCCCCGCACCTCCGGCCCGGTCGCTCGCTCTTGCTCCCTCTCTCCCGCCACCCTCCCTCACCTTCCCCTCTCCCTCCCCCCTCCCTGCTGCTGCGGTGGTGCTGTCGGCCCCAACAGGACATCATGGTGAGGCCGGGGGGGGGGGCGTAACGGGCACACGTGATGGACGAGAGGGGGGTGGTGATGGGTACCATCGCTGCACGCGACCGGTCAAGGGCGACAGGGAGCTCCTACAGCCCAGCCCAGCGCCCAACCATACACCCGCACTCCCTCGCTCGTCATCATACGCCCCCAGACCTCCCTGCCCCCTCCTTGGCCCCCCCCGCCACCCCCCCGCCTACCCCGTTCTCTCCGTCGGAACTTCAAACCGACAAACATCCACCCCCTCCCCATCTCCCCCTCCCCCCCTCTCCACCCCCCAGAACTCCACGGTGCTGTGGGAGGCCGTCCCCGCCTTCCCCATGGACAAGGCCGTGCGCCTGCACCACGCCTGCCTGCGCCGCCTGCTGCGGCCCTTCAACGGATACGAGAGCGCCACGGAGGTGGGGGCAGGAGGGAGGGGGAGTGAGGGGCGTGTGTGCTGACCCTGATTATATAGTTGCTAGCCCGATAAAGTGGAAAGAGCAAGACCCAGGCTGCGCGTAGATGGCGGCTGCTGCCCCGACCCGACATACTGAATGAGCTGAAGCGCTGCGCCGCGGCCCAGAGCAAAGTCCAGACGTCCGAAGGCGTAGTCGTGCAGCCCGCCGGCGGTGTGCAACACGAAAGCCCACAGCAGGCAACGCGAAAGTCCACGCAATGCCCCGAACACAAGCCCACCCGCCCTGCGTTTGCAGCAAACTATGGTTGCTCACCTGAGAAGAGAGGGACGAAGGTGGCGCCACGCCGGCGAGGGAATGCGGAAGTGGGGAATGGGTCAAGAGGGCGTTAAAAGCCGGGGAGGCAGGCCGAGAGATAAGCGAGGGAGAGAGGCCTAACACACGTGCAGACCGCCGGCGGGCAGAGAGGGAGGGAAGGAGGGTGGGGAGGGGGGTATAGGCGGACGGAGCCGGGGTACGGCAGAAACCCATGCGAAACCCGGGGCCCGTGGCGTGAGGGAGGTGGTGAGACCGCGCGTGGGCTCCGAGTGAGCTCCCCGCGACGCGGCCAGACCGAACGCCGCCACCGGCGGGCGGCGCCGGGGTGCTGGGCGCGGGGAGGTGCGGGCGAAATTACAGGGCAGGCAGGGGGGCAGGGGGAGCCTAACCCGCGTCAGCCCTGGTGAACCGGGCGTCGACCACTTGAAATAGAATAACCTGTGGACACACACGCGCGATTTAGCGTGCAGGGACCAGCCGGCGGGCCGCGTGGACGAGGTGCATGTCGCGCTGGCCCGCGACCGAGACCGAGCTGAGGGGCGAGCTGAGGGGCGTGTGTGTGTGGAGGGCTGCTCATTCAAAGCCAGGAGGAGACTGTAAGCGCGGCAGGAAGCCGGTGCGGCGGCGTGGGTGTGGACGTGCGGGAGGGGGGTGGAGGTGTGTGGAGGAGTGACACGGGGCCCGAGGCCAGGTGCCAGGTGCCAGGGGCTAGCTCGACGTGTGCTCCAGGCCCGCTCCACGCCAGGGCCAGGCCAGGACGATGGCCCCAGAGGCAAGGGGTTCCTTGGCTAGGGTTCTTCGCCCGCAACATCCCAACTCATCCCACCCCACCCCGTCCCACCCCACCCCAGGGCGACTGCTTTATCTTTGCCTTCCACGCCCCCGCGGACGCCGCCCGCTACGCCCTGGCGGCGCAGATGGACCTCATGGTGGGGGGTGGGGCAGGGGGCGGTAGGGGGGGGGAAGAGGTGGGGGAGGGGAGAGGGGGGGGGAAGGGGGACCGAGGGATGGCGGTGGTGGCGGCACAGATGGACCTCATGGTGGGGGGTGGGGCAGGGGGGGGAAAGAGGGGGGAGGGGAGGGGGGGAGGGAGGGAGGGAAGGGTGAGGGGGGGAGGGGTGAGAGAGGAAAGGGGTGACGCAGATGGACCTCATGGTGGGGGTGGAGGGGGGGGGCTGGGGGGCGGAGGGGCTCAAGAAGAGGGAGAGGGGGGTGGGGCAGAGGGGAAGCCACATGCGGCATGTTGGGGTAGCGGGGCGGGGGGATGGCGGTGGCGGCGGAGCGGATGGACCTCATGGTGGGGGGAAGCGTGGGGGAGGAGAGGAAGCGATGGGGAGATGAGCCGGTCGGGAGGCCCAAAAGAAGGTCTGCCCAAATCGCCTGCAGATGACTTCAATCGTGCCTATACCCTATCAAGTTGCTTGTAGCGCATATGGGCGCTCAATTCAGCTCGATGCGAGACTTCGCGTGGATGCCGAGCAGTTTTGCGTCGCTCAAACAGCACCCAGGAGGCCTCCGTTGACCTTCTATATGCATATATACATCATAGAACTTATGCGGAAGGGTTGGAGAGCAGTTTCGGCGGAGTCGGTTGGGCGGGTTGGCAGGCGTGCCAGACCCCTCTCACAAATCCCCACGGCAGAGGGTCATCCACCACTTATGCAGACAAGCGGACTTTGCACAGGTTGGGGAAGACCCCTAGCCAGGCGGTGCCGTTTGACCCTGTTTCCAGACCGTTGCCATACCCATTCGGGCTGATGGAGAAGGGCGGACTTACACGCCAACACTCCACCCGCACTCCCCTGCTCCCTCCTTGCTCCCGCAGGACCAGCCCTGGCCCTCAGAACTACTGGACCACCCAGACGCATGCGAGGTACGGGAGAGTACGGCAGAATGGGATCAGTACGGCAATGTACGACAGCTCTTCAAGTACTGCGCTTTGCGCCCGCGCAGGTCTGGGTCAACTGCCCTCCTGCCGCTAAGAGCCCGTTCGAGGCGGGGGCAGCCCGCAAGGACCGAGAGCGGGACAAGGAGGAGCGGGAGGGTCGAGGCGGCGGCGGTGGTGGCGGGGACCGGGACGGGCGCGGCGGCGGGCGCGGCGGCGGAGATGCTGACGTCAGCGTGCGTACGGCAACCACGGCGGGGGACACGTCGGGGCGACCCATCATGCAGCGGATTGGTTCGTTGCAGTGAGTCAGGTGGCATTGGGAGAGGGCATAACGTCAGAGGTTTCGGATGAGAAACGTGGCTGCCGTACCGTCAAGATCTGTGCCAGGACCCCTTCAGTGCCTTTCCCCTTTCCTCCCTCGACCCCTTCGACCACGACACTAGCCCTTCCCCGTGACCCGCATTTAGACGCCCGGCCCTCCTCGCTGCTCCATCGCCCACCCATTCCGCCCCCCGCGCAGTCGACGCATGTCTCGGATCAACCTCCCGGCAAACAATTCCTCCCAACACAACCGCTTTCCTGGCGGCGGCGCCGCCCTGGGATCTCCAACCGCCGCCGCCGCGTCGGCCACCGCAGCGGGCCTGCCGGGTGGCCTCTTTGCCAGCGGAGCCTCTGGCTCGGGCGCCGGACCGGGCCTCGTGGCCGCCGCCGGTAGCTTCAACGGGCATCTCACCCCCGGTACGACACGCACGGCAGCCGTAGCCGTAGCTACGGCAAGCAGCTACGGCGCCAGTAGCTACGGCACCGGTACGGGAAACGGTGGCGGCGGTGGCGGCGGGCCGCGCGTGAGCAGGGCAATGCTCCATTCGCTGGCGGCGTCGTGGCGGATTCCCATCCGGCGCGGCAGCCTGCTGCTGCTGGGCGTCGGGGCTGGCGGCGCCGGCGGCGGTACGGCAGCCGCAGCCGGAGTGGACGAGCAAGCCGTACAGCTCGTGCAGCGGGAGCGCATGTCTGTCAGCGGCGTGCCCGCCAACCGCGTGTCGTACGGCGGCACGCCGCGCGGGCCGCTGTACGGTGGGGCGCTGCCGCGCGGGCCTTCGTACGGCGATTACTCAGTCGGCGGCGCGGCGACGCGGATGCGGCACAGCGCGGGAAAGGGGCTGGGGCCAGGGGCAGGGCCTGCCGTGGGCCTAGCCCCCGGGGACGGCGGCGGGGACCCTGGGGACGCGCAGCTCGCTACCACGTCGGATGCCCGACCCGGGGTGCCGCGGCACCTCATTACTTCTGCTGCCGGTCGGAGGGGCTCCGTCTGTGCGGCATATGCTGGAGGGCTGCAGGTAAGCGGGAGGCTCGCCCTTACACTGAACAACGATCGCGCTGTCTAGGTAGCCGGGACTAATCAACCAATCCCACCACGGTGACTACAGCAGAGATGGCCGGCCGCCTTTGCCGTGGTGTCTACACGTGATTACCGCCCATCCACCACCCCGTGGCCTCTGACTGCTGCAGGACCCCCAGCTGGGCAACCACCTGCACCACCAGCTGCTTGAGCTGCAGTACGGCATGAGTCATCAGCACGACGGTGCGGTGCCGTACGACACCGACAAAACGGAGCCCAACGACCTGAGCAGCCCCTTCGTGGGAGCCATTCCCAGGGGACCGCCGGGCGCCGACGACGGGACCTCGCAGGGCCGCCGGCGTCTCATGGGCGCTCGTGGGCGCTCGTCGTCCCACGGACACCTTCCCGTGTCCCCGCCCCTCGATCTAAAGCAGCCTCGGCTGGAGTCTGAACCGAGTGCTGCGGTGCCGCCCCTGCTCTCCGAGTCAGCTGCGGGCTCGCTTCGCCCAGCGTCCGGCAGGGACGGTGCGCCTGTTGGCGGCGCGAGCGGGCTCGTGACCCGGGCTGAGCAGAGGAGGCGGAGTGGGGGCAACGGCGGTAGCGCCGAGCGACTCAGGCCCGACAACGGCGGAGAGGCGAGGGGCCACCCTGCTGTGGAAGAAGTCAGGGAGGAATCCCTGGACATGGGATTGTTGGCCCGCCGAAGCGTGCTGCCCAGCGCCGCCACCGCCGCCGCCGCCGCTGTCGGGAGCGCCGCCGCCAGCGGCGGCGCCAGAACCGTGGCGGCGCCGGCAGTTGCTGGCGGCAGTTGGAGCGCCGCCAAGTACGAAGATGTACGGCAGTGGTTGGACGACGCGGCGGGGCACGCCGGGGAGTCTGTCATGGGGCCGGAGGAGTCGCCTCGCCCCAGTCTGGACCTGGAAGCTCGGGGGGCGGCGTTGGGAGTCCGTCACCCCTTGCAGGGCGACAACAGCGATCAGTTCGCTCCCGCCATCAGCAACAGGGTTGCTGGAGCACAGGACACGGAAGGCAAACAAGCGGACACCCAGCACCCTGCGCTTCAACAGTCGTCGGCGGCAGCGTCGCCCCAGAGGCAGCCCCCGCAGCCGGGCTCAGCGGCAGCCGCGCTCGGCCTGAGTGATCCCTCCCAGTCGCTGGCTGTGGTTGCGGAAGGCAGCAACGCTGCCGCCAGCAGCCACAAAGGCAGCCCCGCTGCCACCAACCCCGGCGCCCCCGCCTCCACCTCCGCCTCGGCCTCGGCCTCCACGCCCACCCACTCCAGCCCCTTCACGCTCGCCCACCTCGCCATCTGCTCCCCATCCACCCCCGGCCTCAGCCATCGGCCCCAACTCCAGACCCGACCCGACTCGTTGCCCGAAACGGAGGCGGTGCGGTCCCACCCCTACCCCAACGTCCCCCGCCTCCCCCGACCCTCCCTCGGCGCCGCCTCCTCATCCGCCGGCACGCGGACCCCGGCCATCACGATTGCAGGCTTGGCCTCCATGGGAAGCGGCGGCGCCGGCGGCGATGGAGACGGGGCTGGGGCTGGAAATGCGCCTCGGTTGGCGGAGCGGGATGCTGTCGGGGCACGCGAAGGGGGTGCTGCGGGAGGAGGAGGAGGCGGCGGCGGCGGCGCCAGCGGCCGACTGTCGGAGGAGTCGACTGCGGCCTCTGCTGGAGGCGGCGCGGAGGCGGGGCGCACGTCGGCCCGCACCCACAGCGACCGACTGGAGAGGTGGGGGCTGGGGCTCACCCGGGTCCTAATGTTGGAGAGGGTATGTTGGGATTTGCTGTTTACTTGCTGTCTGAGAGTGCCAAGATGTTTGCCTCGGGTACTAGCGGAAACCGGTGGTTCGCGCTATGACTCTACGTCTCTGCCGCTACCCCCCATCACCAGGTACACCAGCCTCTCCGTGTGGGCCCGGTCCGCCAGCAACCGCAGCAGCCGCCCCTCGGGCTCCACAGCCGCGGCCGCTGCGGCGGCGGCGGCGGCAGCGGCGCTACGGATGTCGCGGGGCCGGTCCAGCGCTGCGGGAGGGCTGCTTCCGGTGAGGACTGTGATCGCAACCTTCCCTTATTGCACCATTGTTGCTGGTAGGGTTCGAGAGCCGCCCCTAACGCAACCTCTTGGGTGGCCCGTGCCCACAGGCTGGGATGCAGCTGCCGGCCTTCCCCTCCGCCTCCGCATCCGCCACCTCGAGTGCCGGCCCCGCCAGCCCTGCCGCGGGAGGCAAGCCTAGCCCCTCCACTCGCTCCCCGATTCCGGCCCCGGCCCCCTCGGCAGACATAACTGTCAGGCCCGTCGAGGCCCCGCCGCCCCTGCTGGAGGCCCACGCGGGCCCACTGCTGATCCCGCTCGCCGTCAACCGCTCGGCTCTCCACCCAGCGGCGTCGGCAGCGGCCCTGGCGGCGGCGGCGGCGGCGGCGGATACCAGCGCCCACACGGTCACGCACACGCACAGCACGCACGCCACGGCCAATACCGCCGCGTCGTTCCGTGAGGAGATCCTGATGGAGACCACACCCGCCTACAGCGATGACGACGACGACATCCATGGCGGCGGCGGAGGTGACAGTGGCGGCGGAGGTGGCGACGGCGGCGGCGCGACGCACGGGATGATGGTCAGCGAGCCGTTGGCACTCATGCGCATTAGTAACAACACGGCCTGGCACCCCTACGCCCACGACGACGGCGGCGGCAACCCCAGCGGCGGCGGCGGCGGCCAGGCAGGGCGCGGCGGCGGCGGCGGCCAGGCAGGGCGCAGCGGCGGCGGCCTCGGCGGCGACGGCGCATACAGCGACGGCGAGGGCAGCCACAGCGAGCCGCTGCCTCGGCCCGGCTCCGCCGCCGCCGCCAGTGCCGCCGCTGCGGCCGCTGCCGTCGTCGTCGGCAGCCCCGACCTAGGCCGCTCGGTGCTCCCCGTCAAGGGCTCTGGCGGCACCAGGCAGCGGCGCTCCTCGCTCCTGGCGGACTGTTGGCCGCGGTCGGTCCAGGACGGCGGCGGCGGCGGCAGCGGCCCGGCGTCGTCCGTGGCGTCGTCGGCAGCCGCCGCCAGGGCCGCCAGCCTGGCGGCGGCGGCGGTGGCGGTGGCGGAGCCGGTCGTCGCCGTCGGAGGCGACTACTACTCGAGCATCGCCGCGGCGGTGGCCGCCGCCGCCGCCGCTGCTGGCGGCAGCGGCAGCGGCGGCGTCAGGGTGCTGAGCAGGGCTGGTAGCGCTGCCGCGAGCGGTGGCGGCGGCAGCGGGGCCGCCAGCGGCGGCCGCCACAGCCGCTGGCAGATGCCGGCGGAGTTTCTGCTGATGTCAGCAGACGGAGGTTGTGCTGGCGGGCGGCGGCGGGACAGCCGGGCCGCCCTAAGCGGCAGCGGCGCTGGCGGCGGCGGCGGCGGTGGTGGCGGCACCGCTGGCGGCATGTCGGACGAGAGCAGCCTGCGCCGCCGCAGCCTGCCTGGATCCGGCGACCTGGATCTTCACCTTCAGGAGTCTGAGGGTTCTGGATCTGGATCCATCTCCGCCGACGCGCTCAGTGGCATCACGCCGTCGCCGCACCTTTCTCGCATTCCGTCTCCGCACAGAACCGCCCTGGAATACGCTCTCGACGCAGCCAATCGTGATCTGGACGCAGAAGCAGCTGCCGCCGGCAGGGGTGATAGTGCAGGAGGCAGCGGCGGCAGCGGCAGCAGCGGCGGCGGCGATGAGCCAGTGTCTGACCTGTTTCCGGTCCAGCGCGGCCCGCTGCCGCCGACGCCGCCGACGCAGATGACGCTGCTGTCGGCCGCCGCCGCCGCTGATGCGGCCTCAATCCGGGAGTTAAGCAGCCGCGGTACGAGCACGTGCGGCGGCGACGCCGACAGTACGGCAGTCAGCCGCACCGCGAGCGCACTGCACGCCGCCGCCAGCAGGCCAGGCAGCGGCGCCGTCGACGCCCGCCGCCTCGCGCCTCAGTCCGCATCGGCTGCCGCCGCCGCCGCCGCCGCCGCCGTCGCCGCTGACCGCCTCCGCCAGCAGAGCCGCGGGCGCCCCACCTCCATGTCTGGCCTTCCCGACACGCCCGGCGGAGGCTCTGGCGGCGGGTACTTCTCCGCCGCCGCCGCGGCGGCCACGCTCGCCGCCGCCGCCACCGCTGCCAGAAATGCCGCCGACGGCGGCACAACTGTAGCTGGCGGCGGTAGCAGCGGCGGCTTCGATCGAACCGGCAGCCTTACCAGCGACGCTCGGCGCAGGCCCGCCGGCGGCTCCAGTGGCGGCGGGATGACCGAGGTCCACTCGATGCCGTACCCTCTGCCGTACCACGTGCAGCCCGGGCCGTCGCGTGGGCGGTTGTCGGTTGACGAAGCCAGGCCGGCGGTTGGCGCTCATGGGGCCCCCACCTCGCCACAGGGGCTGGCGGCGGCGACGCTTGGTTCGGGGCCGGCCGCGTTCCATCGGTCAAAGTCTCTCCGGCCCCAGATAGACCTACTGCGACAGGTGGGTATGACTGAAGCTACGGGATTAAGCTCGCTGCTAGCCATACTAGGTCCGCAGCTAGCCGGAAGCCCTGCTGGCGAGAAGCGTCCAGGACTTCTCAGACGGGTCGAGGTCCCCCTTACCACCACGACGCTCACTCGCTTCAGTCCCCTCACCTGCCGATCTTACAAATCCCCCATGCAGATCTCCAACAAGATCCTGCTCGAGCGCATGACCAGCCAGCAGTACGGCCGCGGCCCTGGCGGCCCCGGCAGTGGCGGAAGGCTGTCGTACAACGGGACCGTTGGCGCCGCCGCCGTCACGGCCACGGGCGCCGCCGACGGAGGCCCCGGCGGCGCCGACATGAGTTGCTCCATCGCACCTATGGGCCTTTCGGGCACGAACAGTGGCCGGACCTCAGCAGTGGCATTGGCAGCGGCGCCGCCTGCGGGCGGGTTCAGTGGTTCTGGCGGCGCCGCCGGGGTGGTGGTCGCAGGGTCAACCGCCGGCCTCACGCCGTTGAGCAGCAATAGAGGTCCGGGCCCCAGCTCCCCCGAGCCGCCGTCCGCTCCTTATCTCGGAACCAGCTCCATGCAGCAGTACGGCAGGAGCCAAAGCGCGGATCCAGAATCCAACGCCACCACCGTCGCCGGGAGCGCAGACGCGGCGGAGAGGGTCAGCGGCGGCAGCGGCAGCGGCGGCAGCCCTTTCCCGGGCGCCAACAGCGATCGTGCCGGCCCCTTTGGTGCAACCAACACAGGCAGCAGCGGCAGCGGGCGGCCGCCGCCATCAGCTGCCGTACATTCCGTACAGGCGATGCAGCACCTCCAGCAGTACCCACATCACGCCGAGCCACGCCGCAGCCCCCCTGCCAGCAGTCGAGTGTACGGCGCTCAGGCAGATCGCCGTACGGCGCAGTACGCTCATGCCAGTACGATGGACGATCAGGATGTATCCGTACGTGGGGGCGCCGTGGCTTCAACGAATCCTTCCGTGCACGGCGGCGGCCACTTCGGAACGTCGTACGCCTCGGCACTGTTGGCCCTGCCGCCCAGCATCGCAACGGCGCCGATGCTGTACAGCTCGCCGTACGAGTACGGCAGTGGCGCTACGGGACCGTCCATGCAGCACGGGGGAGTCAGCACGATCTGCGGCTCGCCCGCTGCGCACGACGCCGCGCCAGCCCGTGTACGGCAGACCTGGGGCGAGTACCTTCGGGAGATCTTCCCCGTCATCGGCGCCTCGTCAAACCACACGCCATTACGTGAGCCCGGCAGTACGACACACGCCGGTTGGAGCAGCCACTTGGGCAGTCCCAATGTCGTCGGCATGGCGGGCGGCGGCGGCGGCGGACCGCTCAGCACCGTGGCCCTAGACATATCGCTGCAGGGCGGTTTCGCTGGCGGCGGCGGCGGCGGTTACAACCCAGGCGGGGGCAGCCTGCACGCCGGCAGCCTGTACGTCGGGGACCGCACGAACCGTACCCATCACACGGGCCGTACTCGTACGTCCAAGCACCAGATGGGCGGCGCGGCGGGCGGGCCTGCGCTGGCCTTCCGGGGCCTGAGAGTGCGCATGGGCCTGCACACGGGTGCGTGCGATGCGTGCGGGGTTGCCGTGGTGAGGGCGGGGCGCAAGGGCTGATGGATCCGTGACGACCTACGTGCGCTCGATAGGGGACAGTAGGAGAGGTAGGGGGCACTGGCGCCTCCTCGCCCTTGCGTGGAATCTCCCGCTCCCAGTTCCCGGCAGCACCCCATCCCACCCCACCCCGCCCCACCCTGCCCCAACCCCGGCACGCAGGCATCTCCAACCCCGCCGACTGCCCCTTCAACCCCACCACGGGGGCCGTGGCATACACGGGGACCCCCCTCAAGATCGCAAAGGCGGTGAGCAGCGGGGGACCCTGCTGCCTGCTAGTGTGCTGGGTGCAAGCGGTAGACACGAGACTTTCACATGCCTGGCTCCGTAACCAGATCCCCAATCCAAAACCGATCCAGGTCGCGGATTCCGCCGCGGGCGCCATGGTGCTCGCCTCGGAGCGCTGCCTGCACCAGCTCCTGCCCGTCCTGGCCCTGCTCGACCACCGGCCCCCCCTGGCGGTGTACTGCGGAGACTGCGAGCTGGAGGCCCTGGGCAGCGGCGCCGCCAGCGGCGCCGCCGTGATGGCGGCGGCGGCGGCGGCGGCGGTGGCGAGCGGCGCCGCCGATGCGTCGGCGCACTCGAGCAAGGCCGGCGGGGGAGGACGACTGCTGGCGCAGCTCGTCCCGGGCTCCCCGTACACCCAGGTAAGGCGGTTTCTAGTATTACTCAGCTCTGAATCACTGTTGTGCCTCGCGTTTAGAAGTGTTGCCCGCGCCGATTGTTGCTATCCTGTCTTGCAGGCCATTGCGGGGATGAACGGCGATCTCCGTACCTCCCAGATCACCACCGCGTTGCTCAAAGCCGCCGCCGCCGCCTCTCCGTACGACGATCCGAGCGTGTACGGCGGCATCGGTGGTGTCACGGCAATCGCCGGTACGACGGTCGGTACGACGCAGTACAACAGCGGGACGATCAGCCTTCAGGCGGGGCTCGGCCCTGCCACTGCTGCGGGGAGCCCCGTGCCGCCTCATCTATACGCCGGACCGGACAGCGGCCGGGGAGGGGGCGGCGGCGGCTTGCTGTACGGCATCGGCGGCGGTACGGCAGGCGGTACGACGGCCGTACGACGGGGCGTGGCGCTGTACCAGCTGGTCAGCCACCGGCTCAAGCAGCGCATGCCGCACCTGGCGCCGCTGCGGGGGGTGTCGTACGTGCAGGTACGGCAGGGGCGCTTGGGCTGGACGGCTCAACTGGTTTGAGGTGCGGTTCGAGCGCAAGACACGTTGGGGGCGTATTGCTCAATGGGTCACGCTGCAGCAGTCTCCCGCTCGCTGTCAGTCTCGTGCGCGCGTCAGTCTTGCGGGGTGAGGGGATCAAGCTGGTCTCTGCAGTAATGTTCCTGGCGCCCCCCGCCCCCCTTGCCTCCCACCCCCTTGCCTCGCCGCCCTTATCCGCCTTCCCCATACTCCCGCCCCCCCCCAGCTGGGCAACGTGGATGCCCCCGTGGGCCGCTGTGTAGCCATCACCTTCCTCACAGTGCCGGCGGCGCAGGTGTGTGTGTGTGTGTGGGGGGGGATGATGTCGGGGAGGGAGCGAGGGAGCGGGATGCGGCCAACGGGCTCGACCTGAATCCGCCCGTTCTCCTCCCACCTTGCACACCCAACCCGCCCCCCTGCCTCCCGTCCCTTACTTCATCGGCCCGCCCCAACAACCTTTCATCCTCCTCCAGTCCCTGGTGTCTGACCTGGAGGACGTGGGCGCCCGCTGCCTGGCGCAGCTCAAGGCGGCGTCCGTGGCGCTGTGCACCAGGTGGGGTGGGGGTTACAGCCGAGGGGGAGGTCGGGATACTACATACCAGGTGGTGGACCCTTGAGTGCGCGGCTCGTCGTTACGCCACCTCACCTCGCTTCACCTCGCCTCATCTCCCCTCACCTGCCCGCTGCCCCCGTCCTCCCCGGCCCGCAGCCACGGCGGCTACGTGATCGAGGCGGCCGAGGGGCTGGTGCTGGCGGCCTTTCACGACCCAGCGGCGGCGGCCGCATGGGCGCTGGGCGCCATGGACGCGGCGAGGGGCATGGTGCGTGGCTGGGCGCGTGCGGGCGGGCGCGGGCGCCGGGCGGGCAGGCGGTGGGCCCCTGACGACGCCTCATCTTGCGCGGGGCTCGCACGCCATGTGCGCACAAAGTTAGGCTCTGGCTCTGCCCAGCTTGCCGCCACCCGAAGGCGCTGCCCCGGTGCTGCACCCGCGGGCGTTGCGCTGCCCTTGACTGACGCGAACTGCATGCATCCTTCCACTTCCCGCCGCAGGACTGGCCGTTGGCGCTACTGAATCACCCCCAGTGCTGTGAGGTGTACGACACATCACCCGAAGGCGCCGGCACCGGGCCCAGCCAGGCCCAGCCCAACGGCTTCGGCATCGCAATCGACGCCGGCGGCGGCGCTTCCGGCGGCGGCGGCTTCCGCGGGTACGGCAGTGGCGGTGCGCTGTTGAGCGCCGCCGCCGAGGCTGGCGGCGGCGGCGGCGGCCGGCGGCTGCTGCACCGCGGGCCGCGCCTGCGGGCGGGCATCCACGTGGGCGAGGTCACGTGTGACGTACACTCCAGCACGGGGCGGCTGTCGTACAGGGGAAGGGTGATGAACAGGTCGGCCCGGATCGCGTACAAGGCCCACGATGACCAGGTGGGGTCTGGGTCGGGCCCGGCTCCGAGGCCTGTTTAGTGGCACCCATGGCACCAAACGCCTTGGCGTGGAACGGACGACTACCGTAAAGTGCCAAGTGACTCTTTGCCAAAGGCACAGCCCTCGCTCTCTCATGCGTCCGGGTTGCTGCTCATGCAGGTGCTGTGCAGCCGTACGGCATGGACTGAGATCCAGGCCATCATCCCGGCAAGTACGGCACTGGAAGTCGAGCGGGCGCAGCGCGACAGCGGCGCGACGGGGACCACCATCGGCGCCGCCGGTGCCGCCAGCGGCACCTTTGCCTCCGTCGCCGCCGTCCCAGCTGCCGGTGCCAGCACTGGCGCCGCCAGTGCAGGCGGCGGTGGCGGTTGGGCCAACAGCGTTCGATCTCTTCTCAGCGGAGGCGCAATCGCGGGCGGCGGCGGCAGCATCAAGGCCGCCGCCGGCGGTGGCAATGCCCGTACGGGAGCGCACGGCGGCGGCGCGAGCGGTATCGGCGGCAAGGGTACCGGAAACCCTTCAGGCCCCGTTCGTACGATCTCGTGCGACGTCATGGACCTGGGCGGGCCTAGTGAGGTCCTTGCAGCCAGCGGCGGCGGCGGCGGCCTGGCCATCAACGCCTCGGCGGCGGACATGGAGCGGTCGTCAACGCCACGCTCCGCCGCTGGCCTGTGGCAGACTGGCGCCAACGTTGGTCAAGACTCGCCGCTGCTTCGCTCCTCGATGTTGCCCGTACGGCAGGGACAGCTGTACCACGCCGCCAGCAGCCCCGAGGAGGCATTAGTGAGGTACGCCGCCGGTGCCGTACCGCCACCTCCCGGCGGCGGCCGCCTCTCTCAAGCCCAGCAGTTCCACAGCCCGCTGGCACCTCCCCGGCAACCGTATGGGACCGCCTTGGGCCCTGTCGCCCGGCTGCCGCTGCTGCCGCCGCTGCTGCAGGCACCGCTGCAGGAAACGACGCCGACACCGAGTGGAAGCGAGCGCGTCTCCCCCCGCCCCTCCCCGCTCTACTCGCCCCACTCGCCCCGGCACTCCCCGCAGCACCAACGCCAGCTCATCGCCGGGCTGCAGGCCCGGCCGGGCCCCGCCGGCCACCAGGAGGCCCAGCCGGGCCCAGGCGGCTACCAGCAGGGCCCTAGGAGTACGACAGGCCTCTACCACGGCCAGGGCCAAGGCAGCCCAGCGGTCAGCCCGCTGCTGCCGCCGCCGCCGGCCGCCGTCACGCACCAGCCGTCCGCCCGCAGCTCGCCTTTCGCCAGCGCCGCCAGCGCCGCCGCCTCGCCGGTGCCGCTGCTGCGGCGGCAGACCACGGACGACGGCTCCTCGGCCACAGGTGGGGTGGGATGGGGGGGAGGGTGCTGCGGGGTATGCGGGGGTGCCGTGTAAGGGTTGTGCTCGGGTCCTGAGCCTCCGTGTCCTGAGCCTCGAGGTTGGTGTGTAAGGAGGTCGCTGTTAGGGGCAGAGGTACCGGTATTTAGAAACAGCGCTGTCTATCTAGCCGCCGCCTGCCTGCTCCATCTCGGCCGCCCCTGCCGCTGCTTACCCCGCTCCCCGTGCCGCCCCGTGCGACCCACGCATGCCTGCGTGCAGGCGCGTCCAGCGGCATGGGCGGCAGCCGCCACACGTCCTGCCACCTGGGGGCCTCCGCCACGGGGGCGCTGGAGGCGCTGCAAGAGGGCGCACCCGCCGACGCACCCTCCGGCAATAACGACGGCCCCGACGCTCCCTGCACCTCGGCCCCAGCGCCTGCAGCCCTCATGCACGCAGCAGGCTACGGCGGGCCGGGCTTGGCCGAGCGCGGGTCCCGCGGCAGCGGCAGCAGCGGCGGCGGCGGCCCCGGCGGCGGCGGGCCGGCGGGCACAGGCGGGCGGGTGCTGACGGGCACCAGCCTGGGCTCGTTCGCGCTCAAGGGCATCCCTGAGCTCATGGAGCTGCTGGAGCTGCGCTGGGCCTAGACCGGACCGGACCGGACCGGACCGGACCGGACTGGAAGCAGGCGGACCGTACGAACCGGACTGGATGGGGCGCACGTCAGAGCGGACGCAGACTGGCGGCTTGGGATGGGTGCTGCAGTGCCCTGCGCTGCGCGGAGGGCGGGTCCCTCACCGGACCGGAGCGGACCGGAGCGGACCGGACCGGACGGGAAGCAGGCGGACCGTACGGCAGAGCGGACGCAGGGATGGGTGCTGCAGTGCCGGACTGGACTGGACCGGACCGGTCCAGAACAGAACAGAGCCAGAAGGACAGGCAGGCGGACCTGCTCAGGAGGGCAGGTGGACCACTGGGCCTGCGGAGGAGCGCGGCCAGGGCACACGCCGATGGGGCTATGCAGTGTGGTTGTGGCCAGTTGGGGGATGGGTCGGACGCAGGCCGTGAGGCTGCGGCGTGGGATTGGTACTGCGAGGGGTGCTGCGAGGGGTACTTCACACCCCTGTGCAGCACACGGGCAGGGGGTCATGGAGGCTATGGACGCAACGTACGCCTGCGCTCGCTGGAGGACGACGGTTTGAGGTGGCGCAAAGCAAGGTACCAGCGCAAAGCAAGCCGGCCGCTGGGTTCTTCGTGCGGCCTGCCTACGTGCTGGTGTGGGGTGGCGGGACACCGGTCAGGCTGTCTCCGGCGCGCAGCCTGGGAGACTGATAAGAGTCATGGGCCGGGCGAGGCTGGCCTCAGCGCCCCTGCGCTGGGGTGGGCGGACGGCCCACCTCTGCAAGACGAGGCTGGGCCTCCCGACCTGCCTATGTGCTAGGCGTACACAGTTATAGCTGTCTGCATGGGATGCGTGGTATCGAGAACCGGGGGTATGGCGGGGGTGGGGCTTGCCGGTGGGGGCGTGGGGTGTGGGCTCCGGGAAATGGAAGGGATGCGGCAGGCACTGCGGCAGGCACTGCGGCCACTTGGATGGCTAGGGCCCTGGGATTGTGGCCCCAGGACGGAGTGCGCAAGTTTATCGATACATTCAAGCGAAGCAGCCGGGGCCATGTCTGGGCCAGGCGCTTTGATATTTATCGTATACGGGCCGGAGCAAGGGGGAGAGCTCACTGCCCCACTGGGCAACGAGGCGGCTGGGGGGTATGGGCCAATGGGGAACGTGGGGTCACTATCACTGCTGCCAGCCGGCCGGGAGACCGCTGGCTGTAGGTGTACCGGTAGTCAGGCTTATTACTGTCACACTAGGACCGTCCAGGGCTGTCCTGTCCCTACCCGTATCCCATGTGTCTGTGACCCCTCGTGTCGAGGGGTGGTCCTGATCCTTTACTACGGAAGTCTAGGCGAGCGATTGTGCCTGTTACTAGTCGAGCTGTCATGGCCATAGGCCATTGAGCTGAAGTGGGGCCGGTTGTATGACTGTGTGTGCGGATGAGGCTGGGGCGGATGGGGGAGAGGGGGCACCGGCACGGCACGACGCGGGGCGGGGGGTTCTGTGCTCGCAGGGGCCGTGCAACGTAGTCCGGACGATGACGAAGGGGGATGCAGCTGAGCGCGCTGTCGCAACGCGAGAGGAGAAGGCAGGTGGTGCCAGTAATGCGGGGCAGCCGCGCGCCCTGGCTCCTGGTGTCGAGGCCCCCGGTATTGTGCGTGCAGGCGGCCGCCATTTTCGCTAGAGCCCACCTGTGATCAAATTGAAGCGCAGCGTCGAGTCAGCTTGTGGTGTTGCTAACGGTAGTAGTGCGGTGCGTGTGCAGTGCGAACCGTTGGACGCTTCATCCCGCCATCCCGCGTGCACTAATGCAACTAGCTCGACACCAAGGAGCGGGAAGCTCCCCTCGAGGGGCGGGGGGTGTCAGCGCGTGTCGGAACCGTAAACGCTGTCGCGCCTTGCCGACGCGACGCTGGTTCGCACGAAAAAACGCGGCGCCGCGGTGTCGCTTATCAGCTGAAGGTGCCGCTGGAGCGCAGCGGCGAGCGCGGAGCGTAAACGGCGACGGGTGTCGCGGCAGCCGACGTGGGACTGCGAGCGGTTGATTGGCCCGCATGCGGAACTCTCTCGCCGAAACGACTGGCCATTTAGCTCTGCGCCGCTATCGCTTACGTATCGCTGAGCTCAGAGCAGCAACCATCCACCCGCAAACAAGCGTTATCTCGCGCCCGGTGAGGCCACTTGCGCGTTCGACGCGGATGCCGACCTTGCTGCTTCTCCTGCACGCTCAGCTGGCCGCCAAGCTACTCAAGCGGTCCGCGCATGAGCCGCATCTGCTGTAGCGCCCTTCCCGACACTGTATCTGCCTGCCGCGCCTGCCCTCGCAGCTGAAATCGACAACATGCTGGCGACCGCAACTCGCTTGACCGGCTGCCGCTCTGCCAATGGCGTTAGGCAGAGGCAGCAGACCGCAAGGCCCATCCGCACCGCCCGCACCGGCCACGCCGTCCGGGTGGTAGCGTTCCGGTAAGTTGGGAGATTGGGCCGTGGTTGGCGAGGGGCGGGGGTAATCTGCCGCAGGAAAGAATCAAGGGCTCCATGACCTTCGACGCAAGCCAGCGGGGATGCGTGTAGAGAGGGGCCGGCCACGGGCGGGGCTTGCGAACGTCTCGGCGGGTGACGTCTTCCGGCACGAACCACGCACCCGGCGACAGCGGCGCTCAATGTCGCTGGAAGCATTCAGTGATAAGGCACAAAGGCCTTGTCGCAATGCGCACTTACGCTCAGCTGCCGCGGCAGCCGATGCTGGCTGTTTCCAACAGCTTACCGCTGACAGCAGCCCTGCGACATTCCTTGGCTCCCGACGAATAAAGAGTGAGCTGTCTATGGCTCTTGCGCGTTGCTATGTCCTGCGCTTCAAGAACTTCCCCTCCATGCGCCCATCGCAGCGACAACCACCGCGCCGAGCTGCTCGTGGCCTCCTCTGTCGAACTGGCAAACTTCTGGATGCTCGGCCGCTCCGGTAAGCTGTCCTTCGGCGTACACGCGTGCCGCCAGTGCCTCCTTCACACGCACATGCCAACCTGCAACCTAACCTGCGCTAACCACGCCCTACCGCCCGCTTTGCACCCCACCCCGCAGAGGGCCCCAGCCGCCGCGTGATGGGTGGCCTCGGCCCCATGATCACCCCCGACGTGGTGGGGGAGATGCACGGCCTGATGGGCCACATCAAGGAGAAGGTAGGTGCGGAGCAACGCCTATCGCTACCGAACCCCGGCCTCTGCAACTCCTGCACAGCTCCCTCACCTAGCCATCTCTGCGAAACCCCGTCCCTCCGGATGGATCCCGTCCTGCGCCCCTCTATCCGCCCTGACACCTCCTGCGCTCTGCGTCATGCCTTCCTCTGCCCTCTCCTGCGTTCTGCCCCACCCTCTGTGCCTCGTGCTGCCTGCAGGGCCCCGACGACCTGGCCAGAATGTGCACATGCAGCCCATTGACCCTCTCCTTCGGCTACCACGCTCCCCCCCAATCTTCCCCCAAACACACCCCCAACACACCCCCAACACGCCCAACCCCCCCACCCCCCCGACCGCCAGGGCCCCGACGGCCTGGCCAAGATGCTCTCCCACCAGCACTACCCCACCGGCATGCACCTCCGCCACTGGCACACGCTCGTGTGCGCCGTGGACGACGAGGACGACACGGTGCGTGCGCGAGCGTGTACGGCATATCCCAAACGGCGACACACGTGTATGTCTGCTTACGACGGGGCGTGCCTGATGCTGGTGCTCGGCGCTCGTACAGGTCTTCAGCCTGATGGAGATGCGCGCTGAGGACGAGACGGGCAAGCCGCGGTGAGTGGATGCCTTGGCAGGGGTGTGTGTGGGGGGGGCGTAGTAGGTGGGGTGGCCATGGCGGAGGCAAATTCAGCTTCATCGATGCTACGTGTCTGACCCACCTCTTCACCTCGCACAACCCCCCCAGGTCCTTCTACCAGATCCTCAAGACCGAGTGGATGCTCGATGACGTGTCCCGCGCGGGTGGGTGCATGCCAGTCACAGGAGAGCCTCGCACGCCCTCGGCGCCGCCAATCCCTAGAAGGCCATGCGCTGAGCCCCCGGGAGAATGTCTGGCCGCAGGCCCGGGGGGCATGGAGTCAGTCGAGGCGCGGGTTGCAGCTGCGCTCCAGCTTGGGCTCCTCCCGCCCGTCCCCCTCGCGCTTGGGACCATTGAGACCAGTGGGACCAGGGGGATCCAACATCCCCGCAGCCGCAGCCGCCCTTCCGTCATCCCGTCTTCGCCAACAACTTCCCCCCCGGCCCCCCTTGCTCACCCCTCCCCTCCCCTCCCCTCCCCTCCCCCCCCCCCCAGCCACTCACCTGCTGGAGCGCGGCCAGTGGGACAAGGCCATGGTGCCCCCCACCGGCCCCGACACCGCCGCCTTCCTGCCGCCCTTCACGGCCCCCATCATGGCCCCCATGGGCAGCGTGAGCGAGGGTTCGGGCGGGGAAAGCGAGGGGGGGTGCCTTTGTTTCATCCCGTTGGCCTTGACTCGTGCCCCTGATCTCCGCGAGGCCTTCCCATCATCGCGTGCCGCGGCCACGCCTCTTGACCGAGCGTCTGAGTCCCGCCCGACCTGCTCCACCCCCTCTTAACACCCCTCCGCCCCTCCCCCCCCCTCCCCCCCCCAGGGCCTGGGCGCTGAGCAGCTCAAGGCCTCCTCCCGCACCTGGTGCCGCGCGAGGTGCAGCGGGGCGGACGCACGGGCGCTGATGGACCCCCTGGTGGCGCCCGAGTTCAGGTGGGGGGGGCGGGGCGGGGAGGGAGGGAGGCATGCGATTGCACGGGTGCCTGGGCCTGGGCCTGGGCCTGGGCCTGGGCCTGGGCCTGGGCCTGGGGCTCATGGGCCCCCTGGTGGTGCCAGAGGTCAGGTGCGGGGGGTGGGGCATGGTGGGACGCCTTTCGGTATTACCGGTAGATTGTTGAAGTCCATGGGCAGGGGGCATACATGTGGCACACATGTGCACCTGAAATCGCCCTTGGGACCCTCCCTCAAACCCCTCGTCTTAGGATGTGGGACGCGTACGGCATGCTGCCCAACAAGGCTGACATGGAGGGTGCGTGGGGGGGGGGGGGGTAAGTGGTGCGGTGGTGCGGCCGGTGGCTTCTATAGCCGGAACTGTCGCTTATCCCTCCCTTCACCCCTGCTTCTCATGAGTTGATTGACCTCTGAACCGGGTGCTGCGTGGCCGTGTGGCTTGGCCTCGTCCGGTCCGTCGCAGCAGCCTGCGGTGGGTCCTCCCCACCTGGCCCTCCCTCGCACCCCGGCGCCTTCCCACACGTGCGCCCCTCCCTCCCCCTCCCGTCCCCCGCCCCCGTCCCCCCGTCCCCCCCCACGCAGGCGACTCCATGAAGGCGGGCGCCGTGTACCGCATGCTGGAGGCCAACAAGGTGAGATGTACGGCAGTACAGGAGTACGGCAGGGCGGCTGACGCAACACGTCTTGAGGCATGCAGACAGTGACGGTTTAGGGCGCTGCGGAAGGTCTTAGGATGCGGTATGCAGTCCTGCAGTCCTGAGCGCACTGCCTCACAACTTCTTCCTCTGTTGTACACAACACGTGTGCCGTACAGGCGGAGTACGATGTCGAGATCGCGCCCATCGACGTGGCGGCGTCTAACACGCACAACGTGGTCTTCATGCACCTGAGGTGCAGGTGCGCAGATAGGGGGCGGGTGGCGGGGTTTTGGCGCAGGGCCGCCGGTCAGTGGGGCACAGTCAGTGGGGCGTGTCGTACGGTACCCTTGGACGTTGGGCCCTGTTGTTCCCTCCACTGGACTCCGCTTTGCCCCTCGGCCTCTGCCCCGCCTGACCCCTCCAACCCCACGCACCCTACCCCGCTGCCCGCAGCATGAAGCCCCGCGGCAGCGCCAAGCCGGCGGCGCACATGGAGTGCATGGAGGTGAGGTGGGGGCTGGGGGGAAGAGGGGGGCCCGAGAAGTGGGAGTATGGTGTCAGCATGGAAGTGGGAAGGGGGGGTCGGGGCTCAAGGGAGGGAGGGGAGGCTGTGAGGACAGGTACTGGCACGCCCACGTGTACCCACAGATGCACTGCCTGTTTCCCACGCACTGCTTCCCTCCCGCCTCCCTCACCTGAACCCTCCCCGCCCGCGCCTCCCCCACTCTCCCACCCCCGACCCAGATGGATGTGTACAACCCGCAGGGCCAGCTGGCGCAGGTGGGGACCCGGGGATGCCGTGGGAGCACGCGAACGGCACCAGTTTGCTGTCCAGCCCAGCCGGCTGCCGGCCGACACCGCCCCTCACCCCTCCCCCCTCCTCCCCTGTCAGGTCCTATGTCTGACCCCCCCCTTCTCCTCCCCCCCTTACACACAGGTGTGGATGTTCCGCGACGCCTCCGAGGCCGAGAAGCACATGGTGCAGCAGCGGCAGCAGGCGGCGCTGCGGGCGGCGGCGGACGCTGAGGACGAGGAGCGCAGCGAGGCCGAGGGCAAGACCAAGGCCAAGCCGGCCAAGGGCGGCTGCTGCTAAGGCGGGAGTGGAGGTGGAGGTGAAGGTGGAGGCCAGGGGCAAGCAGGCTTCAGCCAAGGGCGGCTGCAGCGGCCATCAGCACGCACGGCAGTGCCTGAGCGAGGTGGAGGCGGAGGGCAAGACCAAGGGCAAGCCGGCGGCTAAGGGCGGCTGCTGCTAAGGGGGGGGCCAGAGGTGGTCGAGGCGGCTAAGGGAGCCTTGTGGCGGTGCCTGGAATGAGGGCGCCGTGTGGGGTCCTGACGGGACGAGGAGCGGTGGCGAGGCGGAGGCGGTGGTGGAGGCCGAGGGCAGGTGGGCCCAGGGTGGGGCAAGGGGACGGAGGGCGGCCGGAAGGCCCGGCTACAGCACACACGCTATACCGCCCTGCATGCTGTGGCGGTGTTGAGGGCTGCATCCAGCCGTAGGATTCGTGTGAGGGCCTGGGGGCCTGTAGTCCCCTGATATATACGGTCTTGAGCATATGGCGTTGTTCCAAGCAAGCCCCCATCTTTCCGGCATAAAGGCCCGTTGGGCGCCGTGCGTGCAATTACACAGTTTTGGCAGCCTTCCAAGCAAGGCGTGAGGGTGCATAAAGCTATACATTTGATATATGACGAGGATTACGAGGAGTCTGGGCGCAACTGAAAAATGTTCGTTGCCCCAGGGAGGGAACCGCATATGGTACCTTTGGCCACGTGCGTGGCTGCGCGGCAACGCAGGCCCCCCTCTTGATGTAGCAATGGCAGGGGCGGCAAGGCCACAAGCAATAAAACAGGCGCCGGAGATAGCGGATTAGTGGCAATAAAGTGAGGGCCGGAGCCAGCCGAGGATGGCACGGCAGTCGTGCGGCAGTTATGTTGGCATAGCAGGTGGCTGTGGTGTGAGACGAATAAAGCTGTAAGGTACGTTGACTTGAGTGCCATAGCAGTGCTACGTTCACGCTTCACGGGCTGAGCCCCCGCCGCCCGGCAGTAAACTTGCCTCGCAGCACGCACCCGCCCCAGCTGCACCCAGGCGCCTGTGACTTTGCCGCCGCACCCTTATGGCCTCACATGTTATGTCTGAGCAGATTCAACGTGACAGTGCACGTGGCTGTGGTAAAGCAGTCCCCAAGGCAAGGCTGTGGCCAAGGCGAGGCTGTGCAGCGAGGGGCCGCAAGTGGGTCGGGTGGACTGCGGGACTGATGACGGACTGACATCCCCCGGATGTCCCGGTCTTGGTTCGTGTCTTGGTACAACAGCAACGCCAACAGCACTTACGCTGCCACCCATATCTTCCCTGGCCGCACACGTAGGCTAGGCTAGAGCGACTCCGCAACAACACCGCGACAGCTGCGACGTTCCACCGACAGCTTTCACGCCAGGCCAAATGCGAGCCCCCGGACTACGTCCCAAGCTATATAGCTCCTCCAGCATACCACACGTATGCCTCAGGCCGTCAGGGCCGTTGAACCTGAGCACATCACCTTCCCAGCCTGAGCATAGAAAGCCAGCCTCCAGGCTAATTGCAGCATACACACTCCTCTTACTCGGCCATCGTGGCCTCGGGCGGGCCCGCGGGGGAGGTGTCGGCCATGAGCACTCCGCGCCGGTCGCTGCCGAGCGGCTTGCGGAACTGCAGCACCGCGCGCAGCTTGCCGCTGCTGGGGTTGAAGATGAGCAGGTCGCAGGCCTCGGCCTTGTAGGGGCCCGCGGCCGCGGTGGATGCCGCGCTCGCGGCAATGTCGGCACCGCCTGCCGCGGCCGAGCCGCCCGCGCCGGCCGACTCGGCTGCCTCGGCGGCGGCAGCGGCCGGCAGCGGGTTGAGGAGCGCCTGTTCGGAGGGTAGGTGGGGGAGGGGTGCGGCGCGGGGGGGTAAAGGAGGGTTCGGTCCGCTGGGGATTGCGCGTTAGCTGCGGGCAGGGCATCCCTGGCCGGGAGAGGACAGGCAGCAGCACGGCACCACCCTCCTCGCTCCCCCCCTCTCGCTCGCCTGCCAGTGCACGAACACGGCGTTGGATCCCGGCTTGACCGCCATGGTCTGAGGGGGGGACGGGAGGTGGGGGGGGAGGGGCGGGGGTGATGGGGGGGGTAGGAGGGTGAGGTGGGAAGGGCTAGAGACTGTAGAGAGGTGTGTGCGGTGAGCGGACACCCAGCAACCAGCAACCAGCACCTTGAGATGCCCAGCCGGACCCCCGAGGTGTCCCCGGGGGGTGCTGCCGTACCTGTACGGTCTCGTTGATATCGTACTTCTTGGCCATGGTCAGCAGTACACGCTTGGCGTCCTCCAGGGAGTGTATGGCCTGGGGGGGGAGGGGCGTGGGGGGCCGTCAACCCCAGCCGCCCTCCACCCCCTCCACCCCCTCTACCCCCTCCGCCCCTCCGTCCCTATCCCCCCCCCCCACCGTGTAGGGGTGGTCCTGGCCGTCATCCCCCGTGAGCCCGAGGGCGTCCTGGCGGGGGGGGGGTTAAGGGAGGTGGGCGGATGCGTGTAGGGGTGGGTTAAGATGGGGGTGCATGAACGGACGCTGCGTCCTGCCGCTGGCCCTTGGCGGCCGCCCGGCCTCCATTCTTCTACCCCGTCCCCCCCCTGTCAGGTCCTATGTCTGACTCCCCCCCCCCTCACCAGCATCTGGAAGTCCGGGTCCACCAGGGCGTCCAGCTGGGAGGGGTCGGGCTCGCCCACGTCGGCAGACACGTTCCAGGCCTGGAGGGTGGGTGGGGGGAAAGGAAGGGGGAAGGAGGGGGGTAGCAAACCGTGTGTATATGGCAGGCATGGTTTTGTAAGGGGCGGCTGGGGCTGCAGCGGGGGCCCAGCCCTGAGTCGTCCTCGGTCCAAGCCCACGCCTCCACCGCTCCCCGCTCCTCCCCCCCCTCTTGCCTCCACACACACCCCTACCTCGGCCCACAGCCCCGCCATGTTGGTCAGCTGCTGGGGGGACATGAGCTGAGCGGACTCATCGGAGGAGCCCTGCAAACAAGGCAGGTATGACAGGGATTAAGCGGAGCGTGGCATGTTGGAAGGCGTTGGATTGGATGGTGAGGTAGGACGGCATAGCGGGCGATGGATGTAGGGCGGCCCAAGCAGTACCGCACACACATCCCCCATGCGTCCCCCCCTCCAAACAAGCCCCCATGCACCCCCCCCCAGCCCCCCTCACCCCCTGCGGCGCGGGCACGTTCTGCAGCAGGGTCGGGTCGAAGGCCGCGGGGTGGTGGCGGGAGGGGTCCCGGATCATGAGGGGGCGCTCCTCCTGGGGTGGGGAGTGGGGGGGTGTTGATGGGTGTGACTGGATGGGGTGTTTTGGGGGAGGCGGGCAAGGGGGGAGTGAGGAGGCCCTCAACGGCAGCGCAGCCGGAGCCCCCTCCCAAGTCCCCCTCTGCCCCCCTCACGCCGCCCTCTGACCCCACGATTCCCCTGACCTGACCTCTTCCTCCCCCCCTCCCCTCCCGCCCCTCTTCCCCCCCACCTCGAACAGCTGCCGGTTGCACCACGCCTCCGCCACCTGCCCCGCGGCGTTGAAGCGCAGCTCGTCCAGGCGGAAGCCCGCGGAGGTCCTGGGGTTGGGTGGAGAAGGGTGGGGTGGTGGGTGGGGGGTGGGCAGAGAGGGGTGGGTGGGATGGGGTGGGGGTGGGTGCAGAGGGTGGCAGGTGGGGGTGGGGCAGCCGAAGGGGAAGGGAGGCAAGGGGAGGTCCAGGGGACTCAAGGACACCCAACACCTCAAGCGGAGTTCAAGAGTCCCACAGGTCAAGTGCTGCACCCCCCACGCGCGCCCTGTTACACCCCCCACCTTCCCGAGGGCGGCTGTCCGTGCCAGGGCCCCGTGTTCTTCATGCGGAAGGCGGAGAGGGCGAAGGCCACGTCGCAGTCGGGGGACACAGCGGCCAGGAGGGGCTCCAGGGAGACCTGGGGGGGGAGGTGGAGGCGGGGGGAGGGAGGGGTGTGTGGGGGGGAGAGGGTTAAGGGTAAACGGGGGGGGGCTCTGGAGGCTGGGGAGGGCAGGAGGGGCTCCAGGGACATCTTACAAAAGGGTGGAGGGGGGTTAGATGAAGGGAAGGGAGAGATGTGTGTGGGGGAGGGTATGGGGGAGGAGGTGATGGACTGGTGGTGGTATGGCGGTCGAGGGAAGTTCGTCCTTATCTTTCCTCCCCCGCCCTCCCCCCTCCGTCCCCCCGTCCCCACCGTGCGGTAGGCCGCCCTCTCCTGCTGGATGAAGGCCGTGAAGGCCTCGGGGCCCTGGGGGGTCGGGGGCGGGAGGGGGGGGGCAAGAGGGGGGGGATGGGGAAGAGGGGGGTGAGGGGGCAAGGGGACGGGGACGCACGGATGGGCGGTGAGTGGGATGGCAACACGGCCCCAGGGACTGCCCGGACTGACTCGATTATCCGCCCCTCACACTGCCCCCCCTCAAGACTTTCCTCCTCCCCCTCCAGGTCAGGCGGCGGCTGCCCCCCACCTGCGTGGGCGGTATGGCCCCCAGCAGTCCGTCCACGTGCACGGTGCAGTCGGGGGCCAGGTGCATGCTGGGGGGGGAGAAGGGCTTAAGGAGGGACCGGCTTCCCTAGCATCCATCATCCAACCGTCCCCTCCCCCTTCCCCCCTCCGCCCATCTGGCCCGCTCCCCTCCCCTTCTCCTCGCCCCCTTCCTCCCCCTCCCTTCCCCCCTCCCCCCGAACTCCTCCTCTCCTCCCCCCCCTCCCCACCTTGCCAGCTCCGAAACCTGCTCCAGGCTCAGCTTGCGGCCGGTGTCGCGGCTCAGGCCAGAGCACAGGTCCTGAGGGGGGGGCAGAGAAGGGAGGGGGGGGCACACGGGTGGGAGGGGGGGGGGGGCACACGGGTGGGAGGGGAGGGGGGCGCACGCAGGAGGGCGTCGGTTGTCGGCAATCCCCCTCTGGTGGCGAGCCTCTGCGCTTTGCGCCCCTCCCATGCTCCCCCGCCCCTCCTCTCCACCATGCCCTCCCTTCCTCCCTCACCCCTCTCCCTCTCCGCATCCGGACCCACTTGCAGGAAGCTGGTCACGGTGGCCAGCCTCTGCGCCTCCACGCTGTCCCCCGACAGGGCCGCGGGGCTGGAGGGGGCCAGGCCGCCCTGGCCCGGCATGGCCGGCGGAGGGGGGGCGGCGGCGACGTCGGCCATGGCTTGGGGCTGCGGGGAGCTGCTGCTGCTGCCGCTGCTGCAGGTAAGTAGGGCGCGGGGCGCCGAGGCAGGGAGGTGCGGGCGGCGGAGGCGGGGAGCGAGGGGCGACCCGGGACGCTGGGGTGTCGGTGAAAGTTGCGACAGCGACTCGGACGCGAAACGGGTGTGCGTGTCGGCTCTGAGCGTGTGCTGTTGCGAGGCCTTCCTCTCGATAGCGCTTCGTGAGTGTCGGGAGCTGAGCGCGGGGCAGCCAGCGATGGTCGATGCCCGCGCGCCCCCGTCGATGTCGTCAAGGTTGAACACGCGCCGCCGCGGCCCCGGCCCGGCAAAACCGGGGACCCAACCAGCAACGCTCTCTGCTCCTTGCCGCCACACCCCCACACGCGCTTCCCAGCAGCCGTGCTTGCCTTACCACCCCGCGCGGCGCCTCCACCACCCCTTCCAACTGTGGGCCTTCCGACCATACCATACCATGCTCTCCGCCGCGGCGCCCCGGCTCCGCTGCGGCAGCGCCGCCGGCAGGAGCCGCTGCAGTGCACCTACAGCTGTCGGTGGCGGCGGCGGCGGCGGTAGAGCTCCCGTGCGGGCGCTCGCGCGTGCCGCGCCGCGCCCGGGGGCACGCGCGGGGCGCAGCGGCCGGGCGGTCCGCGTCGTCGCGTTCCGGTGAGGCGCTGTGGCGTAGCCTTGGGAGCTGGTAGGAAGCTAGTGCTGCTGTTGAGAGGGAGGGATGCAGCAGGTGGCAGCGGCAACCTTGGCGGCGTGCAAGCGCCGAGCCCCGCGCTGCTCCCTCCCTCCTGCCGGAAACCCCACCCCTCCATCCCCGCACCTTGTTGCCCCCTCTCCCCCATCCTCCTCTCCCCCCTACCTCCCCCCTCCCCCCAGTGATGCCCACCGTGCCGAGCTGCTCCTGTCCTCAGCGGTGGAGCTGCTGGGGTTCTGGATGCTGGGGAGGGCAGGTGTGTGTGTGTGGGGGGGGGGAAGGGTGAAGGGTGGCCGGAGGGGAGTTGTGCAAAAGAGAAGAAGCACCCTTTGCTCAACTCCAGCTCGCCAGCCTGCCTCGTGGAATGGGCTGATGGGGTCGTCAGCCCCCTTCGGCCCACGACCACAAGTGCCCACGACCTAGCACCCGCCTAGCACCCGCCTTACCCATCCACCCCCCCCTCCAGCCCCTGCCTGCCCCCTTCCACCCGGTTCCCAATTCTCCACCCCTTCCTGCCCCTTCCACCCCATTCCACCCCACCCCTCCACCCCACCCACCCCCAGAGGGCCCCACCCCCAGGGTCATGTCCGGCCTGGGCCCCCTGCTCGCCCCCGACGTGGTGGGGGAGCTGCACGGCCTCATCAGCCACACCACAGAGAGGGTGCGTGAGCAAGGGGGGCGGAGGGGTCACCTAACCCGCGGCTGCTTCTCTCCCCACTCCGGGACCGCACCATCGAGGGGGTGAGCGGAGTGCGGTGCCGGCAGCCTAGCTTAGGGTAGGGTGAGCAGGGGGACGGGGGGGCCGTCGGGCGTTGCCAACTACTCGACTCGCTGTACTCGCTGTCACCCTGCGCTCGCTCGCAGCACACCGCTACGCCGTACACGGGCTTACACAATCCGACCCATGCAGGCCCATGCGACCCACCCCTACCCCCAGGGGGGGTTCACCTACCCCACGGCTGCTGCACCTGCCTCCATCCACCCCTAGTCGTCTCTCCTCGTCGTCGGCCCCTAGACGTCGGCCGCTACTAGCTCTAGTAGACGTCTCCCCTAGTCTCTGATGCGCTGCGCTTCACCCCTCCACCTGCCCTGCAGCAGGGTCCAACAGGGCAGGTGGAGGGGTGAAGGACAGTTCATCAGGGACTAGGGGTCCAGTTGCTCGCTGCCACCCACCCAGCCTCGCCCATTGAGCCCAACCTTCACTGCCGCCATCCCCCCACCCCCCCCCCCCCACCCCCCTCCCCCAGGGCTCTGAGGGTCTCCTTCACCGTGCTTGCTCGTAGCCAACCACTACCTGCCTGGCTTGTCCTGTTATGCCAAACAGTGAAGCCCCACCCCACCCCTCCTCCCACCCCCCACCCCCACCCCCACCCCCCAGGGCGCCGAGGGGCTAGCCCGGCTGCTGTCCCCCGAGCACCGCCCCTGCGGCCTCACCCTCCAGCACTGGCACACCCGCGTGTGCGCAGTGGACGACGACGACGACACGGTGCGTGTGCGTGCTGTACGGCATGTGTGTACGGCATGTGTGTACGGCGAGTGTATGGCGAGTGCGCGCGTGTGCGCACAGCACTAGTGCGGCGCCGGGTGAAGTGATGCCGTCGTACTGTCGTACCACATGCGCTGCAGGTGTTCTGCCTGATGGAGATGCGGGCGGAAGACGACCAGGGCAGGCCGAGGTGAGGTAGGGGAGGGTGGAGAGGGTGGCTTGTGTGCGGGGAAGGAAGGCCGGGTTGAGGTGGGGAGAGGTATGGGCCGAGGGTAGCGTAGCCCGCTACCACCCCCCACGCTCTCTTGGCGCTCCTCCCCCCAACCTGAAACCCACCCTCATCCCCTCCTCCTCCACCCCCCCAGGTCCTGCTACCAGGTGATCAAGACCGAGTGGATGCTCGACGACGTGTCCCGCGCGGGTGAGAGTGTGTGTGTGGGGGGGGTGAGAGTCGTGGGATCGATGGATGGTTGCGCGAAGGGTCACCTCGCCTTGCCAGGCTGTCTCCTTGTCTACGGTGCCCTGGAGGCCGTTGGCCCTGCGCCCGCTTGCCACCCCCAAGCCCCAGCCCCCTTCTTCCCCGACCCCCCCCCCCTTGCAGCCACTCGGCTCCTGGAGCGGGGCCAGTGGGACTCCGCGGGCGACGGCCTCACCCCCGTGCTGCTGCTGGGGGCGGGGCCGGAGGGGGAGGAGGCGCTGGAGGGGGAGCAGGTGGGGGGTGTGGAGGGGGGCAGGAGAGTTTTGTCGTGCATGCGGGATCATGATGCAGGGGGGCAAGGCGCAGGGAACACACGAAGCGCGGGGTCTGGCACCCCATGCGCCCCTACCGCCCGCCCACCCTGCCCTTCTGCACCCCACCCGCCCCCAGGCCCCCCACCGGCCCCCCCGCGTCCGCTCCACGCGGGCGGGCGGCGAGGTGGTGGGCAGCGACCTGCCCGTGGACCACATCAGCGTGCAGGTGGGGGGGGGGGCAGGGGGTGAAAGAGCGGGGAAGGGGCGTGTGTGTATGTGTCCGTGTGGGGGAGGCACGTGGGGGGGGCGGGGTTGCAGCGACCGCAGGGAGGGACCCAGTCGAGAGTGAGGGAGCCCACTGCCACCCCCAAATCGTCCCCCCATCCTCGCACCCCTCCGCCCTCCTCCCCCTGCCCTTCGCCCCCTGACCCCCAGTCCCAAGTTGCCCGCTTCACGCGGGTAAGCGCACCGGTCTATCCGGAGATGCGGGAGTGGTTCGTGGTGGGTGGGCGCGGCGTAGAGAGGGGTCAAGCATACAGCGCGGCAGGCCGCCTGCCGTAATGCTTAGCTGATGTTCCCTCTTTGCGACCCACGCCACTCGCTCGCCTCCGCGCCCTCCCTCCGACCCCTTCCCCTCCCATCCCCCCCCCTCCAGGGCCTGGGTGCCGAGCAGCTCAAGGCCTCCTCCCGCACCTGGTGCCGCGCGAGGTGCAGCGGGGCGGACGCACGGGCGCTGATGGACCCCCTGGTGGCGCCAGAGTTCAGGTGGGGGGGCCGACCGTGGCTGCAGGGTCGTTGACCCCGCCGTAGGGGTAGGGGCGGAGGGGTCATCGCACCTAGTCTTTCTTCCCTGGGCCTTGACCGGTCTCCGGTCATCGCTTTTCCGGACCCTGACGCCTCTCCTCCCTCCCCCCCCCCCAAAGGCTGTGGGACGCCTATGGACTGCTTCCGCTGCTGTGCGCCGTGGGGGGCCCGCATGAGGGTGGGGGCGGGCGGGGGGCTCTGCGCGTGTTCGTTGTGCGGGGACGCAGAGTGGGCAGGAGGGGCCAAGACCGTGCCCCTACCTCATGCCAATCTACCACGCCTGAGGGCTAAGGGAATGCTCTTCCACCGTGCTTGCGCCGCCTCCACGCACACACTAGCTGCCGCAGACACAGACACAGCCCTCGCCACAACTAACACTACCTTCATGCTCGGTACGACCCTGCTCGCCCCCCCTTCCCCAACCCCCCACCCCAACCCCCCACCCCAACCCCCAACAGGCGGCACCCGGGTCGCCGGGTCAATGGCGGCCATGGCGGGCCACAGGGGCCCGGGCTGCGTGGCGGGCAGGGAGGCGGTGTACGGCATCTTGGAGGCGGCCAAGGTACGGCAGCGCACGTGCGCAGGGGCGGGGGGCTGCAGGCAGTACATTGATAGTAGGCGGCCGCTACGAGAAGCAGTCATCAGGGGCACCCATGCTCGCAAGCGACGATATACAAAGGGGGGGGGCTTGGGGCAGAGCCGGGGCACCAATGCCCAATACCCTCCAATTGTGTCGTACGCCGTACCACACGTCAGGCCGAGTACGACATCGACGTCACGCCCATCGACGTGGCGGCGTCGTACACCCACAACGTGGTCTTCACCCACTGGAAGTGCAGGTGGGGGGGTGGGAGGGGGCGGGCTGGAGATTTCGCCTCCCTCCGCCTCTTCATCTTGAGTCCTTGCGCAGCCCAACCCACCTAACCCCACCCGTTCCCCCTCCTCTGTGCCCACAGCCGTCTTTCCCCCGCCTCTCGCTCTTCTTTCGCGCTCCCCCCCCAACCTCCCCTCCCCACCTCCCCACCCCCCCCAGCATGCGCCCCAAGCACGCCGGCGCGGGCCCGGGCCAGGGCGCTGCGGTGGACGGCAGCGGCCGCCCCGCGGTGATCGAGCAGCAGGCCATCGAGGTAGGGGGGTAGGGCTAGAGCACGGGCCCAAGAGGCAGCAGCAGTGCATCGAGGTACGTGCCCACGATCCCTTGGTTGGCGTCTCTTGGGGGTGAAGGGGGAAACGAGTGCGGGTACAGGCAGCGCCGTGCCCTCAGCGCGCCTCCGAGCAGCAGTGCATTGAGGTACATGCGCAAGGACAAGGGGGATTGCACGGTGCAGGGACTGGCCTCCGCGCCCCGGCAGCCCCCGCACGCGTACCCCTTGACTGCCGCATCCTGACCCACTACAACCTGACGTACACCCGCGCCCTGCCGTACGTGCCGTACGCCGCAGATCGACATCTTCGACACCGACGGCCGCCTCACGGACGTGTGGATGTTCCGCGACGCCCTGGACTGGGAGAAGCACATGGTCATGGCCCGGCAGCGGCAGGCGCTCGCCGACGCAGCACAGGGGCAGGGGGGGCAGGGGGGGCAGGGGGGGCAGTAGCTGACGGCAGGGGGGTGCTGAGGGTCATGGCCCGGCAGCGGCAGGCGCTGGCCGATTCGGCGCAGGGGCAGCAGGAGAAGCGGCAGTAGCGGGAGCAGCTGTGCAGCGGGTGGGGGCGGGGGGTGGGGGGCGTGGGGAAGTTGAGGGGGAGGGGTCGAGGGCGGCGGCGGTTGAGGTCTAGGCACTGAGGGGGGTACACGGCTTGCGGCAGGCGCAGAGGATATTGCGCGGCCCTGGGCAAGAACCGGTCTTTCTTGGAGTTTGCGCCTGTTGACTGAAGAGGCCTGTTGAGATTATGCTGCGGTGGAAACTCTTGGGCATGTGCCGATTGTGGCGCGGGGGCAGCTGGAGAAGCGGCAATAGCGGGAGCAGCAGTGCAGGGGGGTGGACGGGGGGTGGGGGCGGGGGGTTGAACGGCATGCGGAAGTTGAGAGGGTGGGGCTTGAGGGGCACAAGACTTGCGGCAGGCGCTGAGGCTAGAGGGTGAAGGAGGTTGTCGCGCTGTATTGCGCGCGCCCGGGCCTGAATCTTGTGCTGCAGTATCGAGAGCTCTCAGTGGGTGCTCATGGCTGCAGATGGAGGTGTTGGCTTCTGCAAAATGGCTAACTTAGCTGTGGTCCTGAGCACAAAGTTTCACAATGTGCCATCAAGATAAGTCAGCTTGGCACAGCCAGGGTGGCACACAATACCCCACACCACCTGTAGCGGGGACGCGAGAGGGCGCGGGGAGGCGAGCGGACATGTGCGGAGGCTTTTCGGCTTCCCCACGCATTGCAATGCGCAATCGTGCCAAACATGGAATGTACACAGTAATACACAGGACTGCTCACTGAACATAAGCTGACTTGCCACCTTCGCTCATGGCGCCTGCGATTCGATGGGGCATTCTGCGGCGCCTTCGGCCGCCTGTTGTGCTCTTGGTTGCGGGCTACGCCACAAAGACCGTCGTGTCGGCGGTCTTAAGTTTGCTGCGGCCGAGCAAACCGACGTCCGGCTTACTAGAGGTCAGTCCGTGCCATCCTTCCATCCATCGCCGTCCTCGGGGACCGTCGCCCTTATCCTGCCGACACCACACATTTGTCCTGCTTACCTCACAGGATAACATCAAATTGGAGCCTTCCTTGGTGCGGGGGCGGACGGGGCGGGGCGGGGAGGGAAGGGGACGGAGGGGACGGAGGGGCGAGGCAGGGCGGGGCAGGGCAGGATTGCAATGCTTAGAACAGTGCAGGCTGAGCTGCATGCCCTCCTTCTCCTGCTTCCTCCTCTCAGGGCTGGCCCCGGCGCTTGCTAACCGCCAGGGTGCGTGCACGTGCATGCGGGTGTGAGCGGAGTGGCCCTCAGGGCGTGTCATGCGCCCATGCCCTTACTCGCCCTTACCTATCCACCAATCACAGAGGAGCAGGACCGCCCTCCACAAGGCTGCGGAGCGGGGCAATGTGGCGGCCGTCAAGGCGCTCCTGGCCGCAGGCTCCAGCGCTGACGCCGTCGACTCGGTGAGTGTCTGGCCTGGGCAGGCCTACAGAGGGTGGGGCGGGGAGCACATTCTCCAGCAGGGTATGTATGAGCAAGAAGAGCTGCACCGCTGCGCCCACCCACCACGCCGGGCACACGTACCTCATGCACCCGCAGGACGGTGCAACCCCCCTCTACTGCGCGGCCGCCGCGGGGCGCACGGGCGTCGTGGAGGCCCTGCTCGAGGCGGGGGCTGACAAGGAGGCGACTGGGCCGGTGGGTGTGGACTTCGGGACAGGGGTTGGCTTGCTTCAGTTACTCCCGGAGGGGGTAAACGGGGCTACGCCATTGCGATCGGGTCTCAGTGGACGCTTTTGGACAGTAGGGTATTCGAGTTTAGGAGTCAGACATGCAGTTGGGTTGCGGGACCGAGCACTCGTTCACGAACGCATGTGTTAGCTATCGCTTGTCTCCGCGACGACTCGTGCCCTCTCGGAGGCGACGGTGTAGTCGAGGTGTGATCCAGGTGACATGGTCCCACGCCCTGGGCTCGCGTGCTCATGTGATAAGGCTTTTGCCTAGCCATCCAGTATGTATCTACATGCACACCAGAGCTAGCGGTGCTGCGGGGAAGCGGGATGGTGCACACCGATGTTCGTCAACCGTTGCCCTCTCAAGCCCGAACCGACCGCGATGTCGCGATCGAAACCTAGGCAACTGAGACCTGTTGGGAAAGCGGTAGCGAAAGCGACACTTTGTCGTAATTCGGTGTGGAAATGTGTTTCACCCCCACGACCATCCTCGGCCCCCTGCGGCCCACCCAAAGCTTTGCCAGAGCGACCCAGTGCATGCGTGCTAGAAACATACCCCTTTTGCCCCCCGGCGCCTCCCCGGACACTCTCAAAATAAGAAAGGGGCAAGCCTTGACTGCAGCGCAGCTCAGTAGTTGGCTCGCCCCTTCAGGGGCAAGACAGGGCTTTTGGGGTCAAAGGCACCCCCGGCCCTTAGTTTAATTCGCCCCGGATCTTACTTTAGTTCGCACGCCGGGACGAGATGGGGGAGCGAGTTTAGAGTTTTCCACTCTAGGGATAGGCTCTGGACGGCGGCGCAGGCGTGATAGTGGGGGTAGTGCAAAGGCCGCGATTTCCCGCGCAAGTATAAGCGATCCGCATCTGCGGTCCGGCACCGCGAGCGCTGTTGGCTTCAAAGCGAACTGCCTCGCAAGAGGCAACCGGTTGTATGCGATGTGTCCGCCTGATAGCGTTATCCTAATTGGCTGTGAAAAAGTCCAAAGTCCCTCACATAACGGCGTGACGTAGATAGAAGTCGCCGTGCTGACGCGTGTTCATCCCGAGACGTGAACGAGCCGGAAACGTACCAGCCACCCAGCCTCTCCTGGGCCGCACGTCGCCGCAGACAGCTAGCGCGACGGTAGCTGGAAGCAGTTCCCTCCTCTGCAGTGAGCGCCTGTCGGTCTCTCCCTTCCTCAGCACGCCTGTAGGACTGCAGCCTTCTCCCCCCATAGCCCTCCATAGCCTTCCTACCCCATTACGCCACGTGACACGTGTGTGATTATTTCTCGGGGGGCGAGCCCGCCTCGTTGCGCAGCAGGACGTTTCGGCTGCGGCTTGGCTCGGCGGAGTATTTGGCGCAGAAGACTGAACGGTTGCCAGTTACCCCGTTAACAACCCGTCCGTCTCGCCCCGGAACTGACCCCGGTCCCCAGGATCTGATGACTCCGCTGCACGTGGCCAGCCTGCATGGCCACGTGGGGGTGGTCCAGGCGCTGCTCAAGGCAAATGCCGACGTGGACGCAAAGACCTGGGTGCGTGCCGTACACTGTACGGCCATATGCCGTACTCGTGCAGTGCTCCTTCTGGTACCGGTTTCTTCTTGCGTGCTGCACGCTGTACGCCGTGCCTGATGAATGTGCCTGATGATGCGTGTATGTGCCAGGGCGGCCGCGCGCCCCTCCACATGGCGGCTGGGCGTGGGCACAGTGGCGTGGCCAAGCTCCTGCTGGCAGCAGCCCCGGCCTATTCATCTTATGCGGCAGACCCATGCGACAAGGTGCGCTTGTGCACAGCAGGCGTGCGGGGCGGGCCTCTAACGCCTCTTCCTGCGTCGGCAGCACCGCCGTCAATCTGCTCCGCTCGTCGTCTGTCCGATAAGCACGAGGTGCCCGACTTGCTGTTGACCCCCCTCGCTCAGCGCCCCCGCCCCACACACGCCCTCCCAAGGCTGACGTCACGCCCCTCATGCTGGCCGCCCGGGCCGGCCACGTCGAGATGACCAAGGTGTTGCTGGCTGCCGGGGCCGACACATCATGCAGCGACAAGGTACTGTGTTGTTGTTACACGGACGAGGCATCAGCTGTGAAGTGTGAACTCCCAGGGCGGAGGCAGGGTTGTCCACATGCTTCACTCCACTACCACTCTCCGCCCCACCCCAGTGCCAAGTGACTCCCCTCATGCTCGCCTCCCGCGCCGGCCACACGGAGGTGGTCAAACTCCTGATGTACGACGGTGCCTCCACGTCATCCAGCGACGAGGTGCGTGCATGCATGCGTGCGGGCGAAGTGAGCAGTGCAGTACCGGCAGCAAACGTACTGCGCGCGGGGCAGGGGGCACGCAAGCGGGTAGGCCTTGATGACCCCGCTATGTCCTCGCTCGACCCCTTCGTCCCCGTCCCCGGCAGAGGTACAAGACCGCGCTCCACCACGCCGCCGCCGCGGGCCGCCGCGGGGCGACCAGGGCCCTGCTGGAGAACGGCGCTGACGCCACCGACACGGCCAAGGTGGGCATGTACGGGCGATTGCTGGGCATGTACAGGCAGTACGGCGTGCTGTGGGCCGGACGTCCCGCCGCCGCTTCATGCTGCACGTACGCGTGCCCGGCAACTCGATCGCTCCCGCCCTGTATCTAGTTGAAATGTACCCATGCTGATCGCTCCTCCGCAGGGCAAGACCCCCCTGGACCTGGCCATTGCGGGGTGGCACTGGCGCACCGCTGTGCTGCTGGCCCGGTTCAAGAACTAGCCCTGGTCCGTCACTGTGAGCCCGTCAGAACAGAACGCCTCATCCCAGCTTACGTGGGCTTACCTAGCCAGTGCTCTTGCACAGCGGAGTTCGGCCATGCATCGGCCTATGTGACCCCTCGCCCCGCAGAGCCGATGGATGGTGTTGTCCGAGGAAAGGAAGAGGAGAGCGTCAGTCGCGGCCTTGAGCTGCCAGTGCGAGCAGCGGAAGGGCGCAGCAGGCCGCTTTCCGTCCTATAAGCGCCTAGGAGCTCGCTCGGGCGGTGATGGTAGACTGTAGAGCTGCCTGCGAGGCTCAAGGGCACCCGGGTAGGGTGGCAGTACGGGTGTCACACGCCCCGGGCGGGGCCCACGAGCAATGGGAGGCAGGGGGACAGGGGCAGACCTGCCACAACGAAAGGGCCGGGGACGGCACCATCCAGCTAGTGTGAGCGGGACGGGCCAACCATGGCTCCCCACTTTCCGCTATGGACGGAACCCGCTAGGACTGTGACCCCTGTAAATCGCGTGAGTAATGACGCCGCTGGTGCCGGTGCCGGCGTGATCCGCCTGAGGGGCCGAGCAAGGCACGGCTGAGGGTCATGGCGGGGTCGGGTGCGGGAGTGTTGGCGGCAGGAGCGGTAGGAGCCGCAGGGGGTCCGGGGTTGAGGGGCAGGCGCTGTCGGGCGGGGACGAAGGCGCGGCAGCGGCAGGTACCTTGCGACGCAGGGGGCGGCCGGGGCTCAGGCCGGGGCAATAGCAGTGCCGGTAGCAGGAGGAGTAGCAGGAGCCGGCGCAACAGTGCAGGGGGTGGAGGTGGGGGCATTCCGGACTTGAGAGGGTAAGGTTGAAGGAGGCGGGGCTTGAGAGTTGTGGCCTAGGCCTCACCGAGGGAGGGGGCTCGCATGCACCGGCCCCGGGTCATTCGGCCCTGAGCAAGAACATGTGGGCTGGACATGTTCTGCCTGGTGTCAGCGACTTCGAGCTCAGAGGGAGGTGCTGGCTTTTGAACATGCTCTACATGCCAAAACCTTGATAACCGGCAGCGGGGACGCGAGAGGGCCGGGAAGGCGAGCAGACATGTGTGGGAGGCTTTTCGACTTCCCCGCGCATTGCAACGCGCAATCGTGCCAACGTGTAGTTGAACATGGAGTATTTCACAATAATAGACATGACTGCTCACTGAACATAACCTGGCTAGCCTCCTACACACATGGCGCCTGCGATTCGGTGCGGCATTCTTGTTTCACGCCTTCGGCCGCCCGTTGTGCTCTTAATTGCGGGCTACGCCACAAGAGCCGTTGTGTCAGGGGTCTTCAGCTTACTTCGGCCGAGCAAGCCGTCCGGCTTACTGAAGGTCAGTCGCGCCATCCATCCTTCCTGTGCCATCCTCGGGGACCGCCGCCCGTCAACCCGCCCACACCTTACCTATCCTGGGACCGTCGCCCTTAGCCTGCGGATACTTCACCTTCACCTTACTCCCCTGTCCCCTCATAGGATAACACGGACTTGAAGCCTTCCTTTTCGCGGCCTGGCGCCTCTGCTGCTGGCGGCGCCGCCAACGGGGCCGGCGGCGGCGGCAGCGAGCCGCCGCTGAGCGTCGCCGAGGCCGCCGCCGCGGAGCTGCAGCGGCGCATGGCGGAGCGCCTGGCGGAGCACCACCAGCTCAGCGCGGCGGCGGCGCGGAAGGCGGAGGCCAAGGAGGCGTTGCGGGCGCGGGTGAGGCGAGGCTGGGAGGCAGGGAGGGGAGTGGAAACGCTGCTGTGGACCGCGGGAGTGCGTGACAGGCTCGGTCCTATCCACCCTACCACAGCTCTCCACCGCCACCCCTACCCATGCGTCAAAGACCATCCAAAGCCTCGAACCCCCCACGCCCCCACAGATCCGGGACCAGCTGCACGAGCGACTGTCCAAGTCCCTCTGTGGCAGAGAGCGCAGCCTGCCCAATCTGCTGCGGATGCTAGGCGTGATCGGCAAAAGTGGGTCGGGGGCCGGGGCGGGCGGGGCGCTAGCTGTGGACAGTGAGTGCAGCTGGGCACGAGCCTGGCGGCCGAATTCAAGTCGCAACCAGCTTCGGTTAGTTCTTGAACGCCTGCCTCTGTTCCGCGTCCCCACATGCATTCCCGCTTGCCCCCGGGTACTCCGTCCTCAACACCCGCAGCCGCGCCCCCGCCCTCGCCCGAGCAGCGCTCCGAGGCGCTCAAGGCCGCCAGGGTCCGGTTCCACCCGGACAAGGCCTCGGGGAGTCTGGAGGTGGGTGCGCGCGCGTGTGTGCGGGTCGGGGGGAAGTCGGGGAGCCCGGTAGGGGCCGCTGGCGTAGCAGGTAGCACGTACCGGTGCGCATTGGACACAGGGCTGGGGCCAGAGAGGCCGCCGTCACTGAACTGGGCTGGGCTGGGTGGGAGAGGCCGCTGGGAAAGCTCTTGCCGTGCCGCCGCCTCTCGGCCATCAACCTTGAGCTGGCCCTGCTCCCCCGCCCATGTGACGCCCCCTGCACCGCAGGCCAGTGTCTACGCAGAGGAGGTCTTGAAGCTCCTCAACAGCGGGGACTGGGTTTCAAGGCAGGAGTGCAGTGCAGGCAAGTGCACGATGAGGAGGTTGCCATAGCGCTGGCGCCGAGTATGGAAGGAAGCTACCGTATGTGGGGGCATCACACTAGCTGTGTAAAATCGCTGCGTAGGGCAGAAGTAAGATGAGCGGAGCAGGGAGCGGAGTGTCTGTAGCAGGGTATGCAGGCTGTGGCCCCGAACGTTGAGTTGTACCGGTAAGGGTATCTCAGTGAGAAGCGCTTGCCCTGGCCCTCACTGCTCTCAGTGGAGCTGCGGTGAAGTATGGCAAGCTCAGGTGTCCTGTTGCTCGATGTAGGCAGCGTACGGAACGCCGACTGTCAGAGAGTGACGAGTCTGACGACCGATCCTTCTCCGCAAGAAGTGAAGTGAAGTCTAGCGTTCCGGGTCGAGAAGGCGGTGGGCGAGCTTGTGCGTATCTGATCTCAGGGACCTCGCTCCACACGCTTTCTGCGGCGCCACCCGCCACCTCAGCACGTACCGACGTGCCTGCCCGCAATTGCTGCTCCGTACACGTCACGCCAACGCCCTTCAACGTTAGAGTTCACCGCTTCCCCCATCCGGCTCCAAACCGCCGCGCGCAGCTCTGTCTCGGCGGCCACAGTCTCAGCGCTTCACTGCTTCTTCAGCTTCTTCGCCCCACCCTGCACCCTGGCTCTTCCCCTTCACCTCATCGTTCAACACCACAGTTCTGCCCCCGCGTTGCTGCTGCAGCCTCCCCCTCCTGCTCCGCCCTGCTCTGCCCCTGCTGGGAGGGAGCCCCCTGCTGGGAGCCCCCTCCCCCGTCCCCCCGACCGGCCCCAGGCATGGAGCATCGGGTCGCCCCTTCAACCCCCTCTGCCTCTGACCACCACTGACACCAAGGTAGGTCCCACGGCGCCTCGTCCCCATCCCCGCCACCACCACCACACGCCCACCCCTTAACGACTCCAGGACGCCTCTTCTTACCCGTTCCTCCCTACACCCCTCTCCTCCACACACATCCCCTCACAGCGGCCGCGCCCCCGGCCCCGACAGCCCCATGCGGGCCTCCAGCGCCAGGCGCCCCGCCTGCCAGCGGGCCAGGGCCAGGCCCTCGCGGCTGGTCAGGACCTGACAGGGGGGGGGGAGGGGGAAGGGGGGTGGGGTGGTGAGCGGGGAAACGGTTGGTTGGCCAGAGCGGGTTAGCGGTCAGGAAGGGAGACACTTGTTGCGAGCACACAACCCCTGCGTCCCACCTTCCCCTTCCCACCTCAGGCGGCTCGGGCACCAGCAGCACGCTGTTCCACCCACCCCGCCGTGCCGAAACACAAACCCGCCTTCCCCCCCTCCATCTTCCCCACACCCCGCCCCCACCTGGGGGGGCTCCGGCACCAGCAGCACGTTGTTCCAGTTGCCCGCCGAGTCCAGGACCTGGGGGAACGAGGGGTAAGGGGGAGGGTGTGGGTTGGAACTGGGGACGGGCTAAAGGTCGCCGTGAAGTTATGAGGACGGAGCCAGCTGCCTGAATTCCCCGTCCCGTCCCCGCCCGTCCCAAAACCCCAGCGCCCCCCCCACCTTGGATGACAGGCTGTCGATGGCCCAGGTTCCGTCGATGATGTATTTGTAGTAGTACACACCCGGGCGCAGGCCCTGAAAGGGGGGGAGGGGGAGTGAGTGTTTGTTGCTGAGCGGTATGGAGGGGGGAAGGAGTCATGGGCTACGGGTACGGCAGTGGGGAGAACATGCGGTACGGCAAGGTGTACGGCAGTGCGCACCTGCACCTCCAGGTAGAAGTGGCCGGGGTGGGTGTCACCCTTGCAGCCCAGGGGGGACCTGTCAGGGGGGGAAGGGGGGAAGGGGGAGGCTGGGCTACGGCTGCTCCCCAGCGCTAGGACACCTTCCCCTGCCCTGCCCTCCGCTCCCCTCCCCCGTACTCCTGCTCTCCCTGCGCGCGCAGCCGCCTCTCCTTCCCGTGTCTTCACTTGCACCCCTTCTCCGCAACCCAGTCCAGCCCAAACCCGCCCCCCAGCCCTCCCTCCCGCCCTCCTCCCCACCTGCACCGGACCATGGGCACGCGCGCCCCCCAGCTCGCCACCACGTCGCCCGCCACGTAGGCAGACAGGCCGCCGTACTTCCACGTCAGCACCACGGACGAGCAGCGCTCACGTGCGCCCGTGAGCAGGGCGTCGGTGGCGGCCTCCAGCAGGCCCTGACAGGGGGGGGAGGGAGGGGGGGGAGGGAGGGGAGTAGCAAATGCGGTAAGAAAGAGTACGTGTGGGGATCGTCTTTCCAGGACTGAGGACCATGCCGGACCCGCCTCCGGACCCGCGAGCTCCCACCCAGTGGGGCCCACGCCCCCGTCTCTTCTGCCCATGTGGCCTCCCCCTCCCCTGCTTTGACCTGTCCTAACCCCTCCGCCCCCCAGACACGTATCCCGCTTCAACCCCCCCCCCCAAACCCACCCCTCAACCCCCCCCCCCCCCACCTGGTCCACCGGGGCGCCCATGGCGGTCTCCGCTGCCAGGCTGGCCTCCTGAGGGGGGGGGGGAAGGGGGGAAAGAGGGGTGTTTGGAGCTGAGCGGGGCAAGGGCGTTCCGATGGGGGATGCGATGACGGAGTGGAGGGGCTGGGGGTGGGGTGACAGAGCTGTGGTTTGGGCACGGATGTGGAGGCGCGCTGCGGTGCGGAGCGAATGGAGAAGAGTTTGCCACGTGGAGGAGATCTGCCAAATCTGCTCGCAATGGGCTCGTACGGCACTCGTCATACCTGCAGCGGCAACCTGCCGTACCAGTGCAGCCATCCCGCCAAAAGTACGGCAACCTCTCCCGCCATGCCCTCCTCCTGCATCCGCGGGGGAAGGGGGGCAGGAGGGGACAATGCCGTCCATGCGTCAGAGATGAGATCACCAACAATACGATCCACTAGACAATCTTGACGGGGCCGCATGTGTGGTCCCGCCGAACGATACGTGCGGCCTGCCGTACAGTGCCGTACCTGGCAGTGCAGCAGTACGGCGCACGAGCCGCGGCGGGCGCGGGAGAGGGCGCCCTGGCGGCGGAAGGCGAGGCGCTGGAGGCAGGCGGTGGCGTGGAGGAGGTGACGGATGCGGAGGGGGTCGAAGCGGGAGGCGGCGGCGGCGGTGGCGCCTGGCGGCGGCGCGGCGGCGGGGGAGGAGGCGGCGGAGGAGGGGGAGTTGGGGGGGCCCTGGGGTTTGCCCGCAGCCGCGGGCGCCGCACCCGGGCGGAGATTTAGGAAGATGCTGCGACCGAGCAGCGCCGCCATGGCGTTACCGCCCAGGCCGCCGTTGCCCTTAGTGCTGCCGTTGGCGTTAGTCACGCTCGCGCTGCTGGCGTTACTAACGGTATTACCGTTGGCGGTTGGGCCGGCGGCGGGGAGGGTGGGCGCGCCGGTGCCGTTGGTGTCGGGCGTGCCGACGGCGCCGCCGCCGGTGGTCGGGGCGGCGGTTAGCGCCTCGACGACGCCGGTGACGGTTGACGGTTGGCCGTTGGCGGCGGCGGCCGAGGGCGAGGGGAGTGAAGGGCTGTCGGAGGAGGAGGAGGCGGAGGTTCCGGAGGAGGGGGCCGGCGCCGGAGCAGGGCCGGCGGGCGTGCCGCCTGCTGCCGTGGCCGCCGCTGCGGAACGGGCGGGTGATGGAAGGCGGCGGCGGTCGGCACGTGTCAGGCGGTGCGGGGCTTCCCGCCCTGTCTGATACCATGACCAATTGCAGCACGCGATGTGTGGCCCTCCCTTTTGAACCCCTCAAACATGGCCCGCCGCAAAGCGGAGATCCTGCTCTTGAGCCCTCCCACCGACCCATGCCACCGTACATGTCGATCCGCATCTCAAGCCGCCTACGGTAGCCTTTCCAGCCTATCAAATACCACGCCCTCCCACCCAGCCGTTGAGACCGCCCGAACTAAAAGCGACACACACAGATCGGCATCTCAACCTGCGTAGCCCATGCGATCTCATCTCGACTCACCCTCCAGCGCCTGGAACGACACCCGCCCGATGTCCGCCAGGAACGGCACCAGATCCGCCCCTCGTACGACGAGATATCCGGCCGCTGCCGTACCGCTGCCGCCCAATGCCGCGCTGCCCGCAGCGGTGCCGCTGCCGCTGGGCTTGCCGTCCGGGCCGTCAGCGGCGGCGGCGGCGGCAGGCCCGGCGGCGGCGGCGGCGGGGGCCGGAGCGGCGGCGGGGGCCGAGGAGGTCGGGGAGGAGGGCGCGGCGGCGGTGGTGGCGGCGGCGGCGGGGTTGCCGAGCTGCGTGCGTGTGAGCGTGAGCTCAAGCAGGGAGCCTGCGAAGGGTGGCAGCGGCGGCGGGAGGGCAGGGGTTGGGCCAGAATGGCCGGGACACTCCGTACACCCCATACCCCTCCTCGTCCACCCTATACCCCTGCCGTATACACCCGTCCTTTCCCCGGGACCCCACCCCCTTGTGTGCCCTCACCCAGGGACCGCGAGGTCGCGATGTGTCGCCCCGACAGGCGGCCGGCCCCGAGCCCCCCTATCCTGAGAGGAGCCCTGCCAGGCTCCCACCCCCTTCCTCTGCCCCGCCCCCGCTTGGAACCCTGCCCCCTCCCTCCTCGCGCCCTCACCCAGGGACCGTGAGGATGCGATGTTGGCGATGTGCCTGTGCTCCAGGCGGCCCGAGGACACCAGCAGCCAGGGCAGGAAGGAGATGACCTGGGGGGGGCGGGGGGGGTGGGGGGGAGGGAGGTGGGGAGAGGGAGGGAAGGAGGGAGGTGGACTGGAGGGGGTGCTGTTGGAGCATGGAATACTGGGAGTGGCAGGGGGCACGCGGGGACACGACCCCCTGTACAGGAGGGGGGAGGGACCGGTGAGATCCGTCCTACTGCCCACGTGTGACCCGCACGTGGCCCCACCCGCTTGTCCTTGGCTGGCGCCGAGCTCCCGGCGGCGGCGGCAGCGGCGGTCGCAGGTGCGGCGGTGCCGCTGCCGCTGCCGCCGCCGAGCTTGAGCCCCGACAGCAGCCCGCCGCCGCCGCCGCCGCTGATGCTTGGCGCCGGCGCAATGACGTCAACGACGGGCGGCGGAGGCGCGCCGTCAGACCCGCCGCCGCCACCGCCGCCGCCGCCGGCCTTGGGCCCGCCGCCGCCGGCGGTGGCAGCGGACCCCGACGACGCCGACTGCTGCTTGCTGCCGCCGCCGCTGGGCGTCGTGGACCTGCCGCCGCCGCTGCTGGCGATGGCGGCAGCGGCGGAGGGGAGCACGAAGTTCTCGGGACTCCCGGACCTGCGGCCGGGCCAAAGACGGCAACCAGACAAGGTCACAAGGTCACTACCCTTTCCCCAAAGAAAGCCTCCTGGCAACAGGCAACAGAGACGAGCTGAGGCGTGAGGAGCGCTGTAAAAGCATTGGCATTCGCATTCGCTGCGAACCCCCAGGCCACGTGCTCGTGTGCCCCCAGCCCCTCCTCCCCGGTCCCTCCCCCCTTCCCCCGCCTCCCCCTCCCCTCCCCCCCCACCTCGGGGGCACCGACGTCATCCCCAGGTCCAGGCGGGGCAGGCCCCGCGCCGACAGCAGCTCCCGGCGGAGGCGCTGCAGGGCGGCGGCGCGGGCGGCGGCGGCGGCGGCGGCGCGGCGGGAGGGGGGCGAGGGGGGCGGCGCGCTGCGATGGAAGGCCACCTGGGGGGGGGGTCAAGGGGGGAGAGGGGGCAGGGGAGGGCAGGCGAGGGTCAGCGCTCGTGTCTGAGACTGTGGGAGGGATGAGGTCGGGTGGGGAGGTCGGTCGGGTGGATGGGGGTCTGCCAGTCCCACAGCGCCCTGCGTCCCCCAATACACACACACGATGGCGCAGTCCCCCGCTTTCCCCCTCCCCTCCTCCCCCCCCACACCTGCAGGGCCTTCCCCGGCCCCGGCAGCTCCAGTGCCAGCGCTGCCGGGTCGTCCGAGGCAGGTCCGTGGAAGCTGTACGGCAGCTGCATGCCGTCCCGCTCGCCAGTCACCACGCCCGACTGGCGGGAGGGGGCAGGAGGGGGGACACGAAGGCACGAGGCCATGGCAAGAGAGAAGGGCGCAGGGCAGGGATGGGACGGAGGGAACAGTGGATGCTGCCGTCCGGAGCACTTCAACGCCCACCGCCTCCCGCCCTGGCAACTCCCGCCGCTCCACACCCCAGCCGACCACCTCGCCTCCGCCTAACCACCCTCACCACCCCCAACCACCCAACCACCCACCCAACCGCATCCACCCACCTTGCCCCTGCAGTACCAGGCCGCCGCGCCCGCCCCGCCCCCGCCCCTCCGCGCCCCCCGCTCCAGGATCAGGCGCACGTCCCCCAGCCGCCCCGTCATGGCCCAGCGCACGCGGCGCAGGTCCGATGCGGGCCACATGTCGTCACCGAACACGGCCGACACGGACTTGACCACGTCGCCGACCTAGGGGGGGGCGGGCGGGGAGAGGGGGGGAGGGGAAGGGGCGCGTGTGTATGGGCGGGCGTGTGTGTGTGGCGGACCATACGGTACGGTATGTCGCCCTGTCCTAGCGCTACGTACGAGCGTTGAGACTGGGCGCGGCTGGGCGGGGGCTACCGACCCCGCCCCCCAGACACACACGGCCCCCCCGTGGCCGCGGCGCCCCCCCATCCCTCCCCCGCCAGCGCCTCACCTGCACCAGTCCGCACTTGTGCGCGGGGGAGTTGGTCTTGATGTCCTGGACCACCACCTGGGGGGAGGAGGGGAGGAGGCGTAGGAAGGAGCCCGCAAAACGAGGGCCCCAGGGTCGTGGCACCACGCGTAGATGACGCTCCCTGCGCTCTTGGCTTGATGGCTTCCCCCCTGGCCCTCGACTTCAGGCTCGAGTCCCGCCTCGCCCCACCACGCCCTCGCCCCTGCACCTCGACCCCACCCAACATTGCCCCGCCCCACCCGGCCCCCGCCCCCACCTGGCCCGTGAGGGGGTCTGGCGCCAGCGTCAGCCCCACCGGCTTCTCCAGAACCACCTGAGCGCGATGCAGGGTGCATGTGACACGGGGAGAGGGCACCGAAGCATAAGCCGCTGAAACCGGGCGTGTATCATGGGCACGTTGCGTGACCGACACGGACCATCCGCAACCTCAGACACGCCCCTCACACCCTCCGCCGCCCCCTCGGCGCCACAACGTTACGGCCGGCCGTCTGCAACGCAGCGCGCTCCTCTCGAAACGCACCATGTACTCGCGCAGGTTGAGGTTCAGCTCGCCGGGGTGGCGAAACACGGCGCTGTCATTCCTGTCGGAGGGAGCGGGATCGTCGACGATACGTCGATGTGTGCGGGTACGCTGGTGGGCCCCGCGCGACGCGCTGACCGCTCGAAAGCGTGTCAGGTCGGTGCGGCAATGACAGGCCGCAGGCGAGCCACGCGGGACACGCGGCCGCGGGGTCCCGCTCCCAACGACCATCCCAAGCACGGTGGCCAGTTTGATAGCACAACGGAGTTGTTTTAGACCACTTGTTCATCGCTGCATAGCGCATCGCGGCTGGGAGAGGAGCTGCGTGAGACTCACCCTGTCGCGAACGCGCTGCAGCAGACGCTGAGCTGCGGGCCCGCCTGACGCCCCGATGCAAGTTCAGAGCGTATCCAGCTGGTTGCAGCAGCGGGAGCGGTGGCGTGGCGAGGTAAGCAGCGCAAGGGCTTGCGCGCCTGGTTGCCGCACAGCCCGGCAGAGCCCGGGCCCGGGCCCGCTTGCCCTGGTGGTGAGAACGCATGTGCGTGGAGCATCACAGCAGGCAAGGACCCTGTGTCGGCGACGTTCCGGGAAGCTTGGTCAGCCCGATCGTCACCGGTATTAGCGAGTTTCAAGAGTATGTGATCACTGCGTTGAGTGGGCTAGGACACGCTACAATATGACAGTGACTTTAATAGCTGGGAGCTGGGAGAGGGTTGGAGCAGGGGAGGAAATGTTGGGGTGCACACGTGGCCTGCTGTACTGCGGTGAGGACCCGCCGTGTCTTACCCCCCGGTTTCCCACGCCCGCAAGAGACTGAGCATTCCTTGCACCATGGCGCACAGGGGCGTACAGGGGCACAGGGGCTTGTGGACCTTTCAGGCAGGGGGATCGTCTCTGGCCCTGACACACCTCACCTACGCCTTTCTTGCTCAGCTCCCCGACTCTCCCTCTCCCTCTTTCTGTCGCGTTGCGCACAGCCTAGTTGCGTTCAGCTGCATCCCCCTTCGTCGTCGTCCGGACTACGCTGCACGGCCCCTGCGAGCACAAATCCCCGACTCTCCCTGTCTCCCAGCCTCAGGGGCCAAGTCCCGCATCCTCTTCAAAGCGCCGACGAAGCACTCCTTCGCAGTATAGACAAAAAGGACCGACACGGCTGTTGTGCTCGACCAAAGTTCGCTACCGTGATCCGCGTATGAGTACGGTTCCCCATGCCCTACGCTGCCCCATGCGTCTGCACCTGGCCCCTGCGGCGGCTGCGAGCTGTCATCACCAGCTTCACCACGCCAAGTGTTACCGGTTGGGAGACCCTCTGTGGCCCCCGGCATTCCAGCAGCCTGCTCCTTCACGCATGGCCCGACCCGACATCCGTCCTGTTGCACTCTCGGAGCTCCCAAAGCACTGCGCCGAGCCGCACGGCGTGCCCCTGCCGCCTGCCCGGATTGGATTGACAGGACAGCTCACCCGCAGGCCGGAGCATCGCCTTCAACAACTGCTGCCGACAGTGTGAATGAGACCCTCTGGCCTCTTCGCCCTGTTCCTTCACACCCGACCTGACACACTTGTCCTGTCGCCGTTCCCCAGGCACCGCGCCGAGCAGCCCGAACCCCGATGCCCAGACCCATTGCCGCCATCGCACCCACCGCATCACCTTCTCTTGCAGCAACTGCTGCCTACTGTCGACGGTCCTGGCACACACCTCCGACATTCCGAATCACCGCAAACGAGCCTAAACAGCACGGGGCGCCACACAAAACCGGCAGCCGAACCAAAAGCGTGCGCACAAAACAACAACCCGCGCACGGCCCTGCCTTCCTTTCAACGCGGCTCATCCCTCCACACGACCATACGGGTAAAATACTGGAGCCTTCACCAACAAACAGCCGCACATCTCAGTCCGATGCACGGTCCACACCTGCGTCATGTATCTGCAAGCTCCAGCCGCAGGTGCCGTTTACCCCACCCTCACGTCAACATGATTCCCTCTCTCGTTCATCATTCCCTCCTCGTCATCCTCATCCCGCCGCGCACTGCCATACATGATCCCCTCACCTTCCCTGCTTTCCGCCCCACACAGAGGAAGGCGAGAGGCATGCTCGTAGCCGACCTACACCTCACCCCCCCCCCACCCCTCACCTGGCCCTACTTGGCCTTCCCTGGCCCCAAACACTTGCCTCTGATCCCACACCTCCTCCACGCGAGCACCAGCGATCCCGCCGCCGCGGCTCCCCTGCCCTCGCCCTTGTACCCTCTCCATGCACACCAACCCCCACACCCCTCGCCCGCCCCCTTCTCGCGCCTTACGCCGGCGCCGGCACGGCCGGCGCCACGCCCAACCCGCCCTCACCCTCGCCCTTGTCCCCCGATCCCCCACGCAGCTGCTCCGCCGCGGGCCCCTTGGCGCGGCTCTCCCCCACGCCCCCCGCCGCCGGGTCCGCCGCCGCCACGGCCGCCGCCGCCGTGGAGGTGGTTTCGGAGCCGCTGCCACCCACGTTGCCGGGGGTCACGACGGCCTGGTAGAGGAGCACTCCGTTGAGGATGAGCTGCGTGATGCACCCTCCCAGGATGATCACGTCGCCCTGACAGGGGGGAGAGGGGAAGAGGGCGGAGGGGGAGGAGGGGCATGGGTGCCGCGCGATCTGAGCCTTTCCGAATTGAGTTTGCAGGGCCAAGGGAGGCTGAGGCACGGCGCAGATGCAGTCCACGTGTCCACGTCCCCATCCTCCTGGCAGCCCCCTCCGCCTCCCCGCCCCCTCACCGTGAGCACTATGGTGGTGAAGGTCCGCACCACGCACCCCGCCACGTTGAGCACGCACGTGGCCACGGAGAGGACCCCGGCGTTGCCGCGCTTGATGTTGAGCCAGATCTGGGGGGGGAGAGGGGAGGGGGAGGGGTCGGGATGAGGGAGGGGGAGGTTTGTTGCTGAGGGGGATCGGGGCAGCGGTAGAGGGGCGCGTGGAGCAAAGCTGGGGGAGGCGAGGAGCAGTCGGGCCGCGCATGCAGGGGGCAGGGGGGCAAGGAGCATGGGACAGAGGGCGCCGATTGTTGGTCGGAGTGAGGGGATGCTGGCCGGGCACAAGCCCAAGGGCGGGCAGCACGCAGAGGAGCCGCCGCCCTCCCTGCCCTGTAGCGAGGCCCATCCTGGGTCAGTTACGATCCCTGGCCCTCTCAGCCACCTGGCGCATCCCCGCCGCAAGCACACGTCCCCCCGGCCCCACGAAACCACTGCCGCCTCCCTTCCGCCACCCTCCGCCACCCCTTCCGCCACCCCTTCTGCCACCCTCCGCCACCCCTTCCGCCACCCCTTCCGCCACCCCTTCCACCACCACCCCACCTGCGGCAGCCTGGCCCCAATGGCCATGACCACGATGGTGCTCATCTGCAGCCACGACAGCACCTGGGGGGGAGGGAGGAGGGGGGAGGTGAAAGGTGGACGGAAGCCATGGAAGGGCGAAGGGCGAGGCCCGGTCGCTGGGCCTCGGGAGGCCCTGCTCCTGGCCCCTGCAACAAGGCCCCTTGCTGTTCTCTCCTTCACCCCATGATTGCCCAGCCAACCGCCCGTTTGCCTGAAGGACCCCTCCTGGCTCCCATCTCATACCTTCTCATCGGCATTGGCCCTCCCCCCGCTCCCTTCCCCATAACCCAGCCGACCGCCTCCCCTGCTCCTGCTCCAGGGCCCTCCCGTATCCCTCTCCCTCTCCCAGCAGCTAGCTTGCCCCCACCTGCCCCTTCCCTCTGCCACCCCCCCGCCCTCCGCCCTCTGCCCCAACACGCCTCCACAGATCACCAGCCACCCCCGCTGCCCCCCGCTGCCCCTCCTCCAAACCAAACCCCCGTTCTTCCCGTTCACACAGGACCCCTACAGTCACCCCCCTTACTCCCTCTCCCTCCCCCTCCCCCCCCTCCCCCTCCGCCCCCACCCCCGCCCCACCTCCATGGGGCACCAGGCGGGGCTGAAGAGCCAGGCGCACGACACCCCGAACACCGCCGCCGAGGCCACCACGGGCGCCCAGCCCAGCTTCATGTGCTTGAAGATCAGGCCCACGATGATCACGTCCTGGATCCAGCACGCCATCACCTCGCCGTACGTGTTGAAGGCGTATCCCTGGGGGTGGGGGGAGGTCACGGGGGTCACAGGTGGGCGGCCGGGGTTCAGGCAGTCCGCGGGCAGCGTGCGGTACACGCCGTCGGATACGCTACGGTACGTACAGCATGCCACAGTGTCGTACACAGCCGTACCTGCTGGACGTTGTACGCCACGCTGATGGTGAAGCAGATGAGCTCCATCAGGTTGGACGTCAGGCTGAGGCCCTCGGCGCTGCCCGTCTTCAGGATGATCGCGATCTGAGGCACCGACCTGAAGCAAGATCCGATCAGGCAGCCGTACCCGAGCAGTACGGCAAACATGTCCATCCAGGAATTGGACGCCGCCGCCGCAGCGGCCGTGCCCGCTGCGGCGGCGGTCGCCGGCGTGCAGCAGGGCGCAGCGGTGGCGGCGGCGGCAGCAGCACCGGCGGCGGCGGCGGCAGCAGTACTGACGGCGCGGCGGGCTGACGGCGGCGGAGCGGCGAGGGGGGAGCGGTTGGGCCCCTCCGGGCGGCGAGGGCAGCGGGGCGCGGCCACGGCCGCTGGCGCAAACGCTGAGCAGGTCAACGAGGAATCCGTCATCTGGTGATGTGCCGTACGAAGCGCACGGAGCGAAGGGCTATGGAGCGGCGCCATTGCTGTCCGGGCCACGCGATGCCCTCTGTGACGGAGGGGCGCCGCGAGGGAGGGTGCGGCTGCAAGCTGCATGGCTGAGGCGCCGCGTGAGGGGGCAGGGGCTGCCCCAAGAGGGGGGGTCGAGCCTCTCTTGAAACTAAGCTGCCCGGCACCCGCAAGGCGACAAGCAATAGCTATGTCCTTCACTGGCAACCCTGGCCGCGATTAGAGCCCAGGACCTGCGAACCCGGGAGGCGACATGGCGGGATGATCAAGCGAGCAAGCCCTAAGCCCGCTGCTTGTGTCGGAACGTACCGTGTTGCGTTGCAAGTTGGCCCTAGAAGTTGCTGCGCTTGCAGGGATACAGGTTTAGCTTGCAGGCGTTGGGAGTCGGGCGACCCGACGCAAGCACAGGCTCTAGCGGTGTGGCACAGCGCTAGTATACTGCCCTCCGATTCTAGAAGTGTAAGCAACAAGCAGCGAGCGTTGCGATTTGTGGGAAGGCAATGTGGGCGCGCTGCAACAGTCGCGCGGGTGCAGTCTCGCGAGCGACGCCAGTGTGCGGAATGAAGCCGCTATGTTGACGCTTATGGCGGCGGGCAGACGTGATGTGCACCATGAACCGGGCAGAACCGCCCGCTGCGCATCGCCAAGCGGATCCCGCCGGCCCTTTGCTTCGCCCACTCTATGAACTTGTCAAGTGTGCAAAAGAGCTGCTTTCACACTGTCTCATTAGTCGCCACGACCAGTCTCACCACCAGCGCGCGACCATGGCAGCTGCCGAGGCCGCGCCGCTCTTTCACATGGTGCAGGAGAGCTTGTGGACGGCCGCCAAGGCTAGCGGGAAGCCTTACTTTCCTCCGACCTACGAGCAGGTCGGCCAAATACCGCTGAGCAAGATCCCGCGCGGCAGCGCTGCCGCGCAACGTCGCTTGCTGCCTCCTTCTCAGCCTTGGCTCCTTACGTAAGAGGAGTACTATAACATGCACTGCTGTTGTCTGTAGGACGGCTTCATCCACCTGACGGCCGACGCGCGCTTCCTGCTGGGCATCGGCAACCATTTCTACAAGTCGGTGCCCGGCAACTGGCTGCTGCTGTGCTTGGACCCGGCACGCCTAACCGCGAAGGTAGGAAGCCGTGGCGGCGTGGCCAGCCGTGGCGCGGCGCGTGCGACGGTTGCGGCCAGCGGCTGCCGAGCTCCCTCGCGTGCATACAGCCACACACCCTGCCCTGCCCTGCCCTGCCCTGCCCCAAGTTGCCAATCCCGGCCTTGCCTTTCACCTCCCCTCCTCGCGTCAGGTTGCGTTTGAGCCCGCGGCGCCCGTTGGCAGCACCTCCTCCGACGGCCTCACGGCCGAAAAGGAGGATGCGCCGCTATTCCCGCACCTGGTGAGCAAATGCCAGGGAAGGGGGCACACTGGGGGCGGGCGGCGATTGGGTATGGCAAGGTGGGAGGGCACGGGCGTACTTGCTACGGGCCAGATAGGCAAGCCAGCCTGGCTTGGGCGCGTGGGTCCTGCCCCCCCACCTGTTCTGGAAGGGGAGGGTGAGAGCTCTACCGGGAGTAACCCTACCGGCTACCGCCTCACGCCAAGCCTGCCCCGCCCCACCCAATCTCACGTCGTACAGTACGGCACGATCGACTACGAAGCCGTACGGTCCGAGCTGGCCATCGAGCGGGACGACAGCGGCGCCTTCCTGGCCATCCCCAGCCTCGGCATCCGCTGAAGGGGGGGGGGGCACCATGGGCCGCTGCAGAGCCCCGCGCTCCACTGCAAGCTCCAGCCCTCCAGCCTCCACTGTGCAGCACGCCCAGGTCCCACAACCGTTGCGACGCCTGGCGCGGAGGGCCCAGCGCGGCCAGGCGAGCTGCATGGCCATCCGCAAACGCATCCCTAGTGGGAGCCCAGTGGGAGCCGGCGGGGGCCGCGGGCGGAACGCAGGCCGGGGGAGCTTGGGTGCCTCGGGGCGTCTTCCGGATGTTCCTCGGCTGGCTCGGGAGCCGCGGTGCAGCCAGGCGAACTTCTGGCACTCGCACGTGCCCTCCAGAGGCCCAGGCCCAGTGGGGCCCATCCGCTCCAGCAGCACCTTCGGATGCGCCACAAGCAGCACGGGTGTGGCCAGGGGGAAGCTGCACAGACCAGGCAGGCCCCGTGCGCCGCTGTGGCCGCGACTACGGCGCCTGACTGCGTGCGCCTCCGGGGCCGTGGGCGTCCCTGCTCTGGCCGAGTCCTTCGGCCATTGACACCGGTTGGACAGCGGTTATTGGAGCCGCTGGACCCTGGAGCCCCTGGATCCTGGAGCCCGTGGAACCACTATTCCGCTAGCCGCTTGGCGGTGGTGGTGTGAGCGCCCAGGCCCAGCAGGGTCCCGCGCAAGATGGGGCCCTGCTCGCCCCCCCATGGGGCGAGCTTCCCGCCTCGGCCTCGGCGCGGAGCGAGGGGCGTGAAGAGGCATTGCATACGGCGTTGCTCGGTGCTTCAGCCTCGCAGGGCATCAGGCACTGACGCGGGTAACGGGGCGTGGAATGCTGTAGCCCCTGCGCACCGAGCAACGGAGCACGGGTTGTTGTGGCGGGGTCAGGGCACTCGCGAGTTGCGCTCAGTGCCCGGGCAAGGCGGGTTTCAGGCGGAGGGGGGAAAGCGCCGAAGCGATTGCCGTGAGCTGCGGCGGAGGGGCGAGGCGGTGGGGAGGGCTTGGGCTGCCGACCCTAGCTCGTGCGGGCAGGAGGCTGCTGGAGCTGGGGGGGGCCCGGGTCGGGATATGGGCTCCGGCGACGGGGGGGTGGGCCTACGAGGAGGGGCCAAAGGCAAGAGAGGCCTCCTTGGAGCCCCCCTGTAGGCGGAGCAGCAGCCGGGTACGGTAGCAGCCGGGTCGGTCGCCGCTGGGAGTGGCTCTCACGGCAGCGGCTGGTTCTCTGTGAGGTGCTGCAGCGTCTTGCACTGGAGGCGAGTCGTTTAGAGTTGCTGGCAGTATGTGGTTATCGTTCCTCGTTGGGCCCCTGGTTATGTTCGGCCCTTGCTCATGGGAGGTGTTGCTTCAGAGAGTCACTTTCTCAGGTCCGTGGGTCCAGGCAAGTCTGGCAGGGCGGTGTTGGAGCTCAGCGCGTCACAGGCGTCGTCGTCGGGCGGGGTGAAAGGGGGGGAACCCACAGCAAGGGCCCCGCAGCGTGAGAGCTGGGCGTTCACCTCGAGTAGCTCGGCAGAGCCGAATGACGGTCCAGGACCAGGGCCAGCCCCACCGCCGCCACATCACGTGCCCCTTGGCGGGCCAGCGGTGTTACATCCTCCCCGGGACCCCGATTTGAGACATTTCCCATCATCTGGGAGCACCTGGGCACGGAGTGGTCCAGCCGCCGATGGGAAAGGTGCAGGAGGCGGGCAGGCGGGCGGATTCATGCGAACCGAACTGCAGCCTTACGACACCTCGACAGCAACAAATCTTTCAGCGAAACCGCTGACCTAGGTGCTGCATACACCCAACATGTCCGTGCTGCGATAACAGCACCGCTAAACTATCACGCGCCAGAGTTACACTCGACGCGAGCTATTGCGCCGCGAGCGGTTCCCGCATCACGGTCTGTCGGCTGGAGACCATACTTCCTGTGTAGCGTAGGGTCGTCCAGCCCGTTATGGCTCCACGGGCTCGCGATGGCGCTCTATGCGCTCTCGTCATTGTCTTGGCGCTAGCGGCAAGTTTGCAACACCACGCTGAAGCAGGAGCTGTGCCCGGTAGCTTTGCGTTACTGCACTGTTCGCTACCGTCTGCACGTGTGACACAAGAGATGGCCACAAAAGATGGCCAGCCAACTGCTCCCAGACATCTGTGTTGTTGCCACCCACTACAGGCAGCGTCTGCGGATTCGGATTGGCCCCCTGACGCCTACCACTTTCCGCCCAGCGACCCCAGCAGCCCGGTTTTGCCCACTGCACCGGCGGCCCCCCCACCGCCTCCCCCTCCCCCGCCTCCGCCTCCACCCCCGCCACCCCCGCTGCCTCCACCCCCCTCTCCGCCTAGCTACCCCCCGGCCCCCGTCGCGCCCCCATACCCCCCGCCGGCGCCGCCCTCGCCCTCGCCTCGGCCCCCCAGCCCGCCGAAGCCCAGGTGCGCCACCGGCCCTCCATCGCTGCCGCACTTCCACGGCTGCCTTGCGTCACAGTTGTTGGTCCCATTCCTCGCATGCTACGCAGCCGACTGCTATGCACCCGAGCTGTTGCTCCCAAACTCCCAAACTCCATTTTCCTTTGGCCGGTGTGCGCTACCGCCCACCCCTCCTCCTCACATCACCTTTGGCGTGCCGCAAACCCTCGCCCTCTGCGTTGCTGACCTGCTCAGGCCCCCGCCGCACCCGGTGCCGCCTCCGGGCACGCCGCCCAAGCCCGTCCTGGACCTCCGGCTGTGGGGCGGCAGGGGCAACTCCTCTGGCTACCTGCAGGTGACTTCAGGGCAGGATGGAGGGCCGCATGGTAGATCGGGGGAGGCCTGGGGAGGCGGGAAGGGGCTAGGGGTAGGGCTGAAGATGACTGGGCATGAAGGGCTACTAAGTATCAGGTCACCGGGGGGGGGCCACAGTTGGCTCGGGAGGGGGGGCTTCCGCCAAGCCTAGAAGAAGAGGGAATGACGTCTGGCAAGTCGCAGCTCACATCCCTATGGCACCCGGGGAGTGGTAACCCCCCCAGTTAGAGGCCCGTTTCCCTGACTAGGGGGGTTACGAGGCGACAGTCGTTGAGACAGTAGTAACAATGCACGGATGCTGACCGCAATTGTGATGCGTGTGGCCCTCGGCTGGGCTCGCGGTCGCGTGTCGCGTCGTTGCCACCCGCCCGACCCCCTAGTTGCCCACCTGACTAGGGCGTAACGACTCCCGGGGTGCACTAGGGCATTGGCAGGCCTCTGCATGGAACACGAATGGGCGGGGCGGGGCTGTTCCTGCCGGGGCGAGGAAACCATGGGTTCCGGCCTTCTGCCGTCGCCATCACGTCATCATGTCAAAACCTATCGCCATGCCTAGAGATGTGAATCTCGACATCCTTGCATCCAAGCGGGTGTCAAGTGCGCCGGAGGTAGCGGGCTTCAAAGCGCCCGAGTTACCTGGGCTGGGCTGAGGCACATGTTCCGGCCTGTTGCCGTCGCCGGGTGGCTCCCAGGGGGTCACCATGTCGGGAGGTGCAATGGGGTCCAGGGGCAGAGGGTGGAGCACGTGAGGCCGGGGCGCGGTAGGCCCCTGCCGAGCCATGTCGCCACCCCGCCCAGGGCGCCTCCCTGGCGTAGCCTCACCGTGTGCACCCGCCCTCCCCTGCCCCCTGCTCAGGTGTGGGACGAGGGCTCCGGGACGTGGGGCGCTGTGTGCACGTCCAGCTTTGGGTTCTCGGACGCGGGTGAGCGGGCCCAGGGGGGGCGGGGTCGCGGGAGTGGGCAGGCAGGGGCGCGTGTGGGGGTGCAGGGTGGAGGCTGGTGCGTCTCGGACCCAGGTGATGAGCAAACGCGGGGGCGGTGGCGTGGCGCGATTGCGGCAGGGCAGGCAGGGCGTGTGGGGGCCGAGACCTTGGGTCAAGCTTGGGGCGAGGGTGGATGGGCATGGTTGGTTGGGGTTTGGTGAGGCTCGGCGCGGAGACGGGCAGCTCGGCGACCGGGCAAGACAGGTCTTCCGGCTGAGAAATGTTGATTCGAAGAAACCTCTCCGCCGCGCCCCCGGCAGGCGAGCGCTGGAGCGAGGTCGCCGTGCTGGCCTGCCGCCAGGTGGGGCCGCGGCGTGGGCTGCGGCATTAGTCACCGCCGTGTGAAGGGGCGGGCCCAGCTGTACCCCCCTGCCCGGGTGACTGTTGGAGCCGGTCCCATCGCACTGAGCATGCATCGCCGGGCCCCCTCCTCCACCTCATCCCTTCCCTCCACCCCCACACCCCAGCTGGGCCTGCCCTCGGGCGGTGCGGTGCTGATAGCCCCGGACAACAACGCGGTGCTCCCCAGGAGGAGCGGCCTGGAGGGCCTGGCCTGGCCCGCTAAGCTGCTGCTTCGGAACGAGTACAGGTGCGGTACGGCACCGCACAGCACGGGCTCAGCACGGGCTCAGCATGACGCGGCACCGCACGGAAGGAATAAATTGAATCAGAGGTAGCGCAAACATGTACGGCACACCGTTAGCGCCGATCACGTGTGCACTGCCCCCTCCGCAGGACCATCCCCTGCCCCGAGGCGGGAGGCGCTGAGAGCCTGTTCGACTGCAGCGCGGTGCGCACAAAGAACCGGGGGCGGGCGTTCGCGTTGTGATGCAGTACGACAGTACGACATGTACGGCATGGGAGCGCCCACTGGGGTGGTCGCGAGAGCCCCATACGGCACCGTCGTACGGCACCCCAGATCGCGGCTCCCTCCTGACACAGCCCCGCCGCTCCATGTCCCCCTCCGCAGGCGGTGGTGCTGCCCGCCCCCAACCAGGGCGCCTGCCGGCTGGCGGGGAACCTCACGCTCAACGGTCGCCACTACATCCCCATCGGCCTGGCCTGCAGAAGTGCGCCCTGAAGGGGGGGGGCGGGGGGATGCGGGGAGGGGGAGAGGTGGCTTGGGAGGCCGGGGCGGGTACGTGCCGGTGTGCGGTCACAACTGCTCGTCAACCGCAACTACCTTGGCCTCCGTGACCTCCTAAGCCCGGCCTGTCCCGCGAACGCGCTGTCTTTTTCCCAGACACTTCCCGACCACCTCGCAACGGCGCCCCCAGCTGTCCCGTCACCCCCTGTCCCCTGGTCCCGCACCCCACCTTGCCCCTCCCCTCCCCGTGCCCCATCCCCACCCAGCCTCGCTCCGACCCGACAAGCCCAGGGCCTCACCGCCGCCCCCCGCTCCGCCCACCCCCCCGCCCCCGCCCGCTGCCTCCGTCGTCAATTATACCTTCAGGTTCGTGTAGATCCCCGGAATTTGCATGATCCGGATCCGTACGGCAGGGCTCCTTTCGGCTGCCTGTATACAAACTGGATTATGCACGCATGACAACGGGCAGCCCGCTCACCCGCCCTCCAGGATCGTGGATCCAGCCACTGGGAAGACCGAGATCGATGGCAGCAAGGTGGGCGATAAGGATTGAGGATCCTGAATCTGACCCGGATCTGATCTCAATCATGACGTACAGCCCACATCAGGTGGAGCGCAGGCCGCAGCACGAATGGCTTACACCGTGGCGCACGTGCTGTACCGTTCAGTACACGCTTGCCGAACCCCCCTCCTTCGCCCCCGTCCCATTTGTCCCCCTCTTCCTCTTCTTCGTCTCCCCCCCTTCCTCTTCTTGCTCACCCCCTAACTCTTCCCTCCCCCTTCACCCCACCCTCCTGTCAGGTCACCCAGGGGCGGCTGGAGGTGCTGCTCCCGGTCAACGGTAGCGGCCCGCCCGTGTGGGGGACGCTGTGCCACAGCGGCGTGCCTTGGTCGCTCGCCGGAGTGAGTGGAGCGGGGGGTGGGGGTGGGGGTGCGGTGGGGGGTGGGGGTGGGGTGGGGATTGCAATGGCGGGGGGATAGGGTCCAGTCGCTGCGGGGCCGGCATGAGGTGATGTCAAGGCATACGTTGAACGCGTCCCCTGAACCAACCCGTGCCCCCGGTGCCCTGTCGTACGCCGTACGCCGTGCACTCCGTGTGTGTCGTACGCCGTGCGCAGTACGCGTGCAGGTCGCTGGGCCTGCGCTCTGCCTGGGCCTACATCGGGACGTCCGCCATGATCCCGATGTGGAGGAACGCGACCCGCGCCTCCAACTCCACACCCGTGCACCTGGCGGCGTTGGGCGGCTGCGAGGTGGACCCCAGGTGGGGGCTTACGTAAGGGCTTCAGTCATGCCGCGTGCCGTGAGGGGAGAGGGGGGGAAGGGGGGCCTTTGGGGGGGTGCGAGTGTGAGGGGCAGCGCAGCGCGGCGGTCATGCCGGCTCCAAGCACCTACCCGTTGCCTCTCGTACACACTGCCCCCCTGTCCCAATCTGCCTCCCAGTCAATGCCGCCTGCACCACCTCCGCCTTTTGTCACGCACACGGTCCCTCCTCCCTGTCCCCATCGAACTCCGAATCCAGCGGCGCGCTGGCGTGTCAGGTCGCGGCGGATCTGGACGACGCCTGGGCACTGTACGAGGCAAGCGCAGGGGGGAGGGGGCTGCGGTGCAAGGCAACTGTCATTCACGTTTGCGCCGACCTTGCCTGCCCGCCCTTCCCACTCGCCTCGCCCCCACGAACCCATGGCCTCCCCCCCTTTCTTGCCTCCTTGCCTCCCCCCTCTCCCTTTATGTCTGGACGTAGAGCCGGAGGGAACGACTGGGGTGGCCTTGCCTACATGTGGGGATCCCCAGGAGCGTTTGCCAATGTGCTGACGTCATGCGCCACCAAGGGCCACGCGGTGGACGTGCTCATCAGCTGCGAGGGCGAGTACGGCATTGTACGGTGTAGTGTCGTACGAGCCTGTCAGTACGACGTTGTACAGTGTTGTCGCTGCCACCTGCCGATGCTGCCACGCCGATGGCCACACCCGCAGGCGAGGACAGCCCGCCGACGCTTCCCCCGTCCCCGCCGGTGCCTCCGCTCCCAACCGCCGTCGTACGAAACGATGTGCTCGTCAACGCAACCACGCTGTACGGGTCCCTGGTGAGCGTACGAGCAGCGCTGGTCGCGACCTGCTCGGCAGGCGTGCGCGCGGGGGGGAGGGGCGGGACATGAGTCATGTGCATGGCCGTGCTCGTTGCAGTTAGGGCTGGGGGGGGGGATGAGGGAGGCCTTCCCACGCGCTGACCCCAACTACTAACTACCGGTACCAACGACCAACAACCAACTGTCAACCTCCTCGTGCAGTACACCAACATCCGCTTCGGTGTGCGCCCGACCGGCTCTCCCGCGGGCGCCGGAGGCATCGTTTGGGGCACGGCGTGCCAATACACAGACACGTGCGTGGGGGCGATGAGGGGGCGGGGCTAGATGGAGGGGAGGGAAGGGTGAGGGGAAAGGGCAGGGCAGGGGGCCGGAACGCGGGCACACGGGGCCCCACGCACTGGCTAGTACCCCCTGCCCTCTCCCCGCTACGCACACGGCCCACCCGTTGGCAAGAGATACCGCCCGTCCCCCATCCCTGACGGACTGACGAGCTATCCGCCTCCTGTCTAGGCATGTCCCCCACACGCAGACGCCCACCTCTCTCCGCGCCCCCCCCCCATTTTGCGACACAGAGAGCCCGGGGTCGACAACGTCCGCTTCATCGCCCACGCGCTGTGCTCCCAGATCACGGGCGGATCCAGGCCGTACGGCGTGTTCTGGCCCACGTACACGTACAACTATACTACCAACACGTGTGCGTGTGTACGGAAGACGTGGCCTCGTACCATTGCCGGGCAGTAGTACGTACATGGTACCCTCCGCTCTCACCTGCCACTGCCTCCGGGGTGCTCAGCCCTCCCCCCGCCACCCCCCACCCCTTCACGTGCGCCCGTGCCGTGTGTTTTACCCCTCCCACCCCCGCCGTTCGCCCCTACTGCCCCCCCCCCCCCAGTTCTCCCCCTCCTCATGTCCGAGGACGAGTGGGTCTACCGCGACGACACGCCCGCCACCCTCACCCGCCTCGACTGCTCCACCCCCCGGGCCCCCGCCGCCCCCACCACCCCCTGGGGCCTGGCGTCCGCCTGGACCTGGCTGCCCTGGCCCCTCCTGCCCCTGCCCGCAAACATGAGCATGTGTGCCGCTGGCGTGGCAGACGCCCTGCCCTCCCCTATAGCTGTGGTGCGTGCGTGGGTAGGGGGAGGAAGAGGGTTGGGGAGGAGGATGGGAAGGAGGGTACGGGGAGGAGGATGGGGACGAGGGGGTAGTGGGTACAGTGCAGGGTGCTAAGCGGGAATACGGGAGGCGGGGTAGCTCGGGGAGCTGATTCCCCGCCCAGTCCCAGCCCCGAGGTGCGTGGGGCAAGGGAAGGGCTGGTGAGGGACATGGAGGGGAGTGCTCTCAGCCGCCGCTTGCCGTGCGATGCCCCCCCCTTGCACGGCAGGCCTGCCCCTACGGCGACTTTATGAGCACCCTAGCTCAGTACGCCCTCACCTGCCGCCGTGAGCCTTGAAAGGGGGTGGGGCCTTAGGGCAGGACGCGTTGCCCGGTGCCAAGGGGGGCACGGAAAGGGGGAAGGAGCCAGCTTGGGACAATGGAAGGGGTCAAGCTAAGGGGAGGGGCACGGATAGGGCCAGTGCTGGTCGTCCTCTATGGGACAGCACGCCCTGACCTGCCGCTGTGAGCCCGTGAAAGGGGGATTGGACCTGGCAGGGGCCAGAGTGACGTGGCACTGAAGTACAGGGTGTCAGAGGGCAAGGGTAAAGGAGCGCAGAGACGGACTGACGGTGGGCCACCGCTTCCCTTTCCTGTGGCACCGTTCCCCAACCCCTGCCCCCAGGCACTGACTACATCGACACTAGCGGCGTGAGTGACGCGGGGCCCAGGGTCTGGGTCCGTTGGGGCCCCGTCGTTGGGCCTGTCTGGGCCTACCAAGGCGGCCTGCTGCGGGCAAACTTGTAGGCGTGGCGCACCCGCTGCGCTTCTCAAGTCTCAGCTTCCCACTTACACCGGCTCTCTCTGCCTGCCCTCTCCCTCCCCCTCCTCGCCCCCCCTCGATAGCTTATGGACGTTCGCCTGGCGGGCGGGTCCGATGGCACCTGGGGCAGGCTGGAGGTGCTCCACAGGTGGGGAGGGGGGGGCTTCGGGAAGGGGAGGGAGGGCGAAGGGGCCGCGGCGGGATACACCCTTGCGGTGGAAGGGGAAATACGGGACGTGGGTAGCGGTTGTTGGGGGCGAGGGTCATCCTTGCGCCTTCGCCAGCAGCTGCGTCCCTCCCCCTTGCCCGCGCCGGTCCCTTCAGGACCAGGATGACCGAGGGCTGGGGCACCGTGTGCGTCCGCCGCTTCCCCCTGGCTTGGGCTCAGGTGGGGAGGGCTCCCGGGCCGGGATGTGCACGAGGGAACCAGTGCGGTGGATGAATCCCCTTTCTTCCTAAGTCTCGTTCCGCCTCCCATTCCTCCCACCTCCCCCTCGACGACCCCCCCCTCCCAGGCCGTGTGCCGTGACCTGGGCCTGGGCTGGGCCCGGGCCCGGCTGCTGCCCCCCTCGGCCGCCGCCCCCGCGCCCCCCTCCGCCTGGGCCCTGGACTCCGTGGCCTGCCAGTCGCCCCCCTGGGACCCGGCCGGGCTGGAGGCCGTGGGCGGGCGGCCGGCGCTGTCCTTCCTGCGCGACTGCGACCGGGCCATCTCCACGCCCCTGGAGCTGTGCGGACATGACACAGACGTGGTGGTGGACTGCGGGGGGTGAGGGGGGGGGTGAGCGGGGGAGGGGTGGGGAGGGGAGGGAGGAGGGCGGGGCGAGAGCAGGCAGGTGTGGGGGGAGGGTGATGAGGGTAGTGGCTGGGTTGTAAGAGGGGGGCACGCGGAGCGCATCTAGGCGTAGGAGGAACAGTTTGTAGTTCAATGAACGAGCGCGCCCAGCGGCTGCAGGCTTCCCATTTCGAATCGGCGATTGCGGCTGACCGTCTCTCCCCCCATCGGCCCCATGGCCCTCCCCCGTGGCCCTTCGTCGTGCGTCAGGTCGGGCGGTTGGCCCTCGCCCAGCCCCCCGGGCCCGTACGGCGGGTACGGAGCTCCCCCGCCCCAGTACGGCGGGTACGGAGCCCCCCCACCCCAGGACGGCGGGTACGGAGCGCCCCCACCCCAGGACGGCGGGTACGGAGCGCCCCCACCCCCATACGGCGGGTACGGCGGGTACGGAGGCCCGCCGCCGCCAGCATACGGATACGGGAGGCACTGAGTCAGTCGTCGTCCTGGCTGGATGAGGCGGGGGGGGGGACCCGCTCCTGCCGCAAATCTGTGCGTTGCTGAGGCGGGCGCGGCCGCATGCATGGACCTGGCGATGGGGGCGGGAGAGATGCCCGTGAGAGATACCCCTTGAGGATCCTTGCTAACTAACCCTGTGGGGATCCTTGCTTGCCTTTTGGGGGTCATTGCTTTTACAATGGAGCTCCTCGGTTGTTACTCCTTTTGTTTGGGCATGGTGCTATCTATCGGTGAAGACGCCTGAACCGCGTACTGAGCACATACTAGGAAGGCAAAAGTGCAGGAGCACGCATTAGATCTAGAAGCAATGTGAACGTAGCCCTTCCATACATACCGGCAGTCTGCCCTATCAACATATAACCACACGCCTTACTACTGCGTTACTCATCAGGGGGCTTGCTTTCGCCCGCCCTGCTGCATCCATCCATCCCATTGCCATGCATCCAGTCCCATACATGCCGTACATGCCGTACTCATTGAACTGCAGCAGCCCTAGGTCGGCTAGATGTCATCTTACTTGGCAGGGATTAGCCAATGCAGGGGTGCTCCTCCTATAAGCTTATGAGCCACAGGCTTTTGCCGCACGCAATCAACCACACTCTTGAGACGTAAATTCGCTTTGCACCTATGTAAGTGCCTCCTTCCTCTGCTCACTCGCCCTCTCGGTCTCTTCTTACTATCCATTGCCTGCCACCTACCGCTCTTCCTAGCCAAACACAGCTGGCTACCGCCATGCTTCGGTGGCCGACTGGTCTGCACAAAGAAACAAGCAAAGCTTGACTTGACAATGCTCAGCTCGCAAGCAAGCATGTACCGGTATTGGGCCATCCAGTGTATGGTAGAGCATTGCTAACCACAGTACCCTGTCCCCGGCTTGAAGAAACGAACGATCCAGTTTGGTAGGGGCCGGCACCGCACTGAAAAAGAAATGAACAATCCCTTCTAGGCCTGCCGCCTCCAATGCTTGGCCTCAGCCGTCTTCACCTTGACGTCGTACAGGTACGCGAGGGGCCTGTAAGGTAAGGGCAGGGCCCGTGGGGTCCCCTCGGGCCCCTAGTAGCCCGGCAGCCGCACCCCGCTTCCCCGTAGGGGCCAGACCCGCATAGGTGCACAGTGCATCGACCCCGCTTCCAGTGCGAGCCACTACGTACCAACCAGGGCCTCGCATATGCGCACAGCGGCGGCCTGATCTAGGCACCGTAGGCGGGAGGAGGGCTGCCGTATTCACCGTACCCGCCATACCCGCCGTACCCAGGCGGCGGGGGCCCGCCGTACTCGCCGTATCCAGGCGGGGGGGCGCCGTAGCCGCCGTAGGTGGGTGGGGCGCTGGGCGGGGCCACGGAGGCGCCGGATCTGACGCACACGCCGGGGCCGGGGCGTGGGACGGGGAAGGGGGCCGTGTGTGGGTGAAAAGCCCCTTGGAACTGAGGGTCCGGTCTGCCACCCTTTGGAGCTTGTACCCATCCACCCACCCACAAACCGCACCTCCCTCCTTCCCCGCCCTCCCCCACCGTCCACCCCACCTGCCTCCCCGCACACACCCTCCCCACCCCTCCCCCGCTCACCCCCCCCCCTCACCCCCCGCAGTCCACCACCACGTCTGTGTAGTGTCCGCACAGCTCCAGGGGCGTGGAGATGGCCCGGTTGCAGTCGCGCAGGAAGGACAGCGCCGGCCGCCCGCCCACGGCCTCCAGCCCGGCCGGGTCCCAGGGGGGCGACTGGCAGGCCACGGAGTCCAGGGCCCAGGCGGAGGGGGGCGCGGGGGCGGCGGCCGAGGGGGGCAGCAGCCGGGCCCGGGCCCAGCCCAGGCCCAGGTCACGGCACACGGCCTGGGAGGGGGGGGTCGTCGAGGGGAAGAGAGGGACAGGGGGTATGGAGGGAGAGGTGGGAGGAGAGGAAACGAGAGGACAGGAGCAGGAAGGCAGTGGTGAGTGGGCGGAGTGGCCCCCCCCCATGCATGACCAATGCCTGGGTGCCTCCCCACCTGAGCCCAAGCCAGGGGGAAGCGGCGGGCGCACACGGTGCCCCAGCCCTCGGTCATCCTGGCACTGGGGGGAGAAGAGGTGCTGGGCGGTATGGAGAGCGCGGCGGATTTGAGGGTTCACGCGGCCTTTACTTCTACATGATCCCCACCCCCACCTCCGACCCCCTCCCCACCTGTGGAGCACCTCCAGCCTGCCCCAGGTGCCATCGGACCCGCCCGCCAGGCGAACGTCCATCAGCTATCGAGGGGGGGCGAGGAGGGGGAGGGAGAGGGCAGGCAGAGAGGGCCGGTGTAAGTGGGAAGCTGAGACTTGAGAAGCGCAGCGAGGGCCCCACGCCTACAACGGACGGACGGACGTCCATGAGCTGGGGGAGAGTAAGATGGCTGAAGGCAGGAGGAGATGAAGGGGTGACGGGGCACTGGGTTCCCGCCCGCCCCGTGGGGTACCACCGCAAGCACAAAGGCGTCTGCCAGCGCACCGCATCGGCCAGGGCCCTTTCATCCCTTCCCCCGAATCCCCCCGTGCTCTACTTCCTCTCCCCGCTCTGTATCCACCCCTCCCACTCCACCCCTCCCACTCCACACCTCCCTCTCCACCTCGCCCCTCCCAAACCTTACTTGTGAGTGATACGTGTAGTCAGCGCCTGGCAGCCGGTAAGGGCGGCACAGAGGTGGCATGAAGGGAAGAGGTCAGCCCCAGAGCCGCGCTCACGCCGCACCGCACTGCAGCTGCGGGCCAAGGCCTCCCGCATGCATTCTGCTCCCCTTGCCGCCCCTCCTGGTCCTCAGGGCTTACGGCGGCAGGTGAGGGGGTACTGAGCCATGCATGGAGGAGGGGCAGCACTGGCCCTATCTACCCGTGCCCCTCCCTCGAGCTTCACCCCTTCCGTTCTCCCGAGCTGGTCTTCCCCCCGCTCAAGGCTCACGGCGGCAGGTGAGGGCGTACTGGGCCATGGATGAGAAGTAGCTGTAGCACTCCTGTGCTCAGAGGGTGTGGCGGGCAGGAGGGGAGCAGGGGTGTGGATGGCGGCACAAGGGCGGCACAAGGCGCGAGTGGGAGGCACACGCCCGCACGGGCAGGGGCATGGGCAGTGTCGAGGGCACGCCACAGCGCACGGGAAGGATGGAGGCGAGATCGCTCCCCTCATCACCCGGGCCACCGACCACCCACAAGCAAGCCTCCACCGCCAACCGCCAAGGGGGGTTGCTAACTGCCAACGGTCAACCTCCAACCGCCGCGCATCAAGTGCGCACCTGTTGGATGCTGCTGGGCGGGCTGAGCGCGGGCGTTACGGAGCAGTAGCTGAGGTTGCGGGGCACTGGTGCCAGGGGGCTCTGGCCCCATGGGGAGGCGGAGACCCCGGCCCAGGCCCAGGCCCCGCCCGGGCCCGGGCCGGGCCCGGAGGGGCCCACGGCGCTGCAGTCTATGGAGCGCAGGGTCAGGGGGAGCGCGTCCTTGTCCTCCCATGCCATGGCGTCCATGAACCAGGGCGTGTCTGGGGGGAACGGGGCGAACAAGAGGTGGGGGTGGGGGGGTGGGAGGGGAGAAACACGTGTATGGCACGCGGTTGGTCCTCCGACTCCTCCCCTGCCTCAGGAGAAGAGCTCGGCCCCTGCCGTACTCACAGTCCCGGTAGTTGTAGCTCGGCCACCAGACGCCGTACGGCTTGGATCCGCCCGTGATCTGGGCACAGCGCGTGGCCGAGGAAGCGGACGTTGTCGACCGGGCTGCAGAGGGGGCCGGGGGGACGTGGATGGCCGTAATGGGTAAGAGCGACTGAGCGCCAACGTCCTGGCCTGCTCCCAACCGTGAGCAACCCAGCTGTGCCAGGCTGCGACCCCCGGCCTGCCCCTGCAGTACTGGACAGCCACGGTGCTTGTGCGCTACGCGGGGGCCGTGCCCTCCTCCCCCGGCCTCCCCTCCAGATGCGTGGCCTCACCCGCTGTCGCCCGTCTGGCAGGCAGAGCCCCACACCAGGGGCCCGGGCTCGTTCGGGGAAGCGCCCGGGGCTCGGATGCCGTACCGCACCGTGTACTGCATGGGAGTTCAGGGGCGGGGAGCGAATTAAGATGTGGATCTAGCGGGGCGTGGTTGGCCGGGCCGGCCGGCCGTTCTGTCACGTGTCGTACAACGGACACGCAGCACAGTACTTACCACGGCGTCGTAGTACGTCGTTAACTCCGTGAGTACGTCGTTCTGTACGGTCGCGATAGCCAGAGGCGGCGAGGGCGGCTCCGTGGGGTTATCGGGCCCTGGCACCGGCAGTGGCACGCACACACGCGCGGATGGGGCGTGGGCGTGCGGGCAGCGGGCCGTTACTCGGCGGGGTTAACGCACCACGGGCACCTGTGAAGCATCTAGCGTACACTGTCGTACAAGCATTTGTAGTACATTGCCGTACGTACCGGAGCACGTGATTGTGGCGTCGAGTGAGTGGCCCCGCTGGCCGCAGTGCGTCAGCAGGTTGTACAGGCCGGAGGGGTCGGGCCAGTAGGCGGCGAGGGCGGACCAGTCGTTCTTGTGGCTCTACAAACATAGCGATGCGGTAGATTGATGGGAGCGTGAGGTGAAGAAGGGAGGCGGCAGGGCACTACGCCGCGTGGCAGGGTCAGACTATAGGCCACTATAGGCCACTACGCAACGACCAGAGCACCAGACAGCACTGCTGCAGGCCAGTCAGCTTCGCAGCTCCGCCCCTCCCCCCTGCGCTTGCCTCGTACAGTGCCCAGGCGTCGTCCAGATCCGCCGCGACCTGACACGCCAGCGCGCCGCTGGGTGATAAGGGAGAGAAGAGCATACCGGTAGTTGGGCGGAGGTGAGCAGCACAAAGGTTGGGGGAACGAAGCGCCTCACAGCCAGCCCTTCAGCTACCTGGGATCCGTACTGCAGCCCGCCATGGCCACCAGGTGCACGGGCGTCGAGTTGGAGGCGCGCGGCACGTCCCTGTCGATGGGCCACATGTACGACCACTCCCCGGGCAGGCCCGACGACCGGCAGGCGTACTGCGTACGGCACCGCGTACGGCATGTTTGCGGCGGGGCAGCATGACGGCGGGAAGGGAGGTGGGGAAATGAGGCACCGGCTCTACCTTTCCTTCCCGGATCCACGCCCCGCCCTCGATGCATCCGGGAGTACACAAGAACGGCAAGCTCGAAATCCAGATCCAGATCCACTATTGCCCACATGCTTTCAGCCACGCCTCCACGCCCCAGGCCCCGCGCCCCGCCCTCCGGAAAGCTGTGAGGCCCCTGGCCCCGCGTGCGATCTCCCTGGCTCTTTGTTCCTTTCAGCCATTGCTTACACGCACCTGCGACACACCTGGCCCATGCCGCTGTAGCGCCAGTCGTAGCACAGCGTCCCCCACACGGGGCGGCCGCTGCCGTTGACCGGGAGCAGCACCTCCAGCCGCCCCTGGGTGACCTGACAGGGGGGGGGGGACGAAGGGGGAGGGGGGAGGTGGGGACGAAGGGGGGAGGCGAAGGGGCGGGTCGGGGAGGGAGGAGGGGAAGGGGAGGGCACCAGAGATTTGGGCGAGGGAGGGCTGGCGAAGGGGAAGGGAGAGGGTGCGCGGCTGTGTTAAAGGAGAAGGGAACGCCAACATAGAATCAGGTGGTATGACGCAGAAGGGGGCAGAGTTCTGTGTCCCGGCAGTTTAGGGCGGCGGCCGCCGTGTGGGCGCGTAAGGCCCCGCCCCATAAGGCCCCGCCTGGGACGCACCGGAAAGCCATCGACTTCGGTTAGACCAGTAGCTGGATCCACAATCCTGCAGAAACGGCATGACACATACTTGAGCCTCATGTAGGCACCAGCGGTCGGATCAGCGGCCGTGTCGCGTCCAAAGAGATCCTTTGGGCCTGTCCAGCCCTAGATCAAGCTACGCTCAGCACGCGGGCCCGATGCGGACATGGGCCTGCGTACGGGTGTACGGGCAGCAGCACGGGGTGCGCTGGCGCAGCACGCACTCGCCTGAAGGTGTAGTTCACAGCGATGGCGGGCGGTGGCGGGGGCGTGGCGGGCGGGCTGGGGGGCGGGGGCTGGCGCAGCTTCTGGGGGCGGAGCGTCACTGGGGCCAGGGCCGGGTCGAGGGAGGACACGGGAAGATGGGAGACCGTCACCATGACGGTGAACCGGATGGAGGCCGTTTCCTGCGTGTCATTCTCAACCCCCGACTCTCCCGCCCGCCTCCGCTCGAAGGTCTCACCTCGGCAAGCCACGCCCACGGGCACGTAGCGCCTGCTGCCGCGCGCCGCCAGCCCTGCGGCCGCGCAGCCCTCGGGGTCGGGCCGGGGCAGCAGGATGACCTGGGGTGTGTGGCGGGGGGGGGGGGGTATTTGGAGATCACCCGGAAGCGTAGGGGTCGGGCACAGGGGAGGGTGGAAGTGTAGGCACGCACAGCATAGGGTCATGCTCGGGCACCAGGAAAGCTTGGGTGGCGGGTGGGGGCTGGGTAGTCCCTGCACCCATACGGGCCGCATGTACCCTTCTCCGTACGCCGCTTACCGCCTTGCAGTCGTACAGGCCGCTGTTGGCTCCGCCCGCCTCCAGGCAGGGGATGCCCTCGTAAAGGCCAGGCCCTCCAGGCCGCTCCTCCTGGGCAGCACCGCGTTGTTGTCCGGGGCTATCAGCACCGCACCGCCCGAGGGCAGGCCCAGCTGGGGTGTGGGGGTGGAGGGAAGGGATGAGGTGGAGGAGGGGGCCCGGCGATGCATGCTCAGTGCGATGGGACCGGCTCCAACAGTTACCCGGGCAGGGGGGTACAGCTGGGCCCGCCCCTTCACACGGCGGTGACTTATGCCGCAGCCCATGCGGCAGCCCTACCTGGCGGCAGGCCAGCACGGCGACCTCGCTCCAGCGCTCGCCTGCCGGGGGCGCGGCGGAGGAAGGGAACTAGTAAGCTGAAGCAAAGCGGTCCCGCCAGCAAGCCCTATCCTCCACCCCCCCGCCCCCGAGCCCCGACCGTGTGCACCCTTGACCGTGCCCGCCCCTCCACAACCCCACACCGAAATGCGATGCCATCACACCGCGGCACTACGCCCCGTTATCTATATCAAGCCCACTCCCATTGCCATTCCAGCCCGCACGCCCCCGCCCCCGACCGCACCCAACCAACCCGCGTCGCTGAATGGCCCCCTGGACCCCTGGCCCCTGATGACCGAATGCACCCTTGAGCCTTGACCCACCCACCCGCGCACAACCCATTGTCATCCCAGCCTGCACACCCTGGCCCCTGATCCCAACCCCACCCCACCAGCGTCATTGAAGAGGCGTTCGTTCGTGCACATCGCACCCAAGGATTTCGAGCCCTCGTCCAACACCTAAGGGGAGGAGCGGAGGACGGGTGAAGAGGGGGAGTTGTTACGGCACGGGAGGAGCGGGGCACGGGATCAGGGTGTGACTGGATGCTGCGCGCCGGGAACGGCTGTCCCTGGACCGGGAGCGTTCGTCCCAAACCTGAGGACGAGCGCGGTGGAGGGGAGAGAGGAGAGGAGAGGAGGAGGAGGAGGAGGAGGAGGAGAGGCGCCAGCCGCTGCCGGTGTGGTGATCTCGAGCCACACACGAACGCCTGCAGCCCACCCTAGTCCCTCCCCGCTTCCCCAGGCCTCCCCCAATGCACATTGCACTGTGCCTCCACCCCTCCCCGGGGTCACCTGCAAAAGGCCCGAGTTGTTGCCTCGCCCGCCCCACAGGCGGAGGGGCAAGGCAGGTTTCCCCGGGGGGCTGGGCGGTGGGGCGGGGTTCGGCGGGGGTCTGAGGGGGAAGCAGCACAGGGCGTCGGAGAGTAGAGCAAGGGGCGGATGGGAGAGAGGTCCTCACCCTTGCCTCTACACAGCGGGCAGGAAGCAAGTAGGCGCACCTTAGAAGGGGTGGGCTCAGGGAAGGAACGGGAGGGGCGGGGGGACTGGGCGGCGGGGCTGGCGGGATGGGTGGATCGGGGGGTGGGCTGGGCGGGTCCGGAGGCGGGATTGGCGGTGGCGGAGGCGGCGGGGGTGGAGGCGTCCGGGTCGCTGGGCGGGTAGTGGTATGCGTCTGGCGGCCAATCGGATGCCGCGGACGAGGCCTGTGAGGGGTGGCAACAGCACATGTAAGGCAGCGCCCCTGGCATGTACCCTGGTACGGGTGGCAGGGGGCAGTTGGCGGAGAAGGGGCTACTCGAACGCTGCTGGGATTCCGAGTTCGGTACGAGAGTAACGCAGAAGCACGAACTCACCGTCCCTAAAGCGAGCGCGAGTGCGAGCCCGACAAGAGCGGCATTGCCGCACCACTGCGCCATACCGCGTCGCTGCCGGGCCCAGTCGCGACGTCGAAGCGTCAGTAGGGGGCGTATAACGATGTGTGCACGCGAGCACACTGGTTGGAGTCTTGCGGGAAGGCGCAGTGTTCTCGGAGATGGGTATCGTGAGGAGACTGTACAGGTGCAAGGTGAAGGCGGACAACACAGGGAGGAAAGCTTAATGCGCCATCCTCAGGATTTGGGGTAACTAGGGGTCAGAGCTCAGCTCGTCGCTGTTCTGGGCCGCCCGCCTTCGTGCCAATCTCCCGCGCTCGAGCAGGCCAGGACCCCCGCCGCCTCCCGTCGTCCCGTGGTCCTGCCGCCTGGTGATGATGGTGAAAGCCACGCCGCGCTACACAGCCCTTGCTACAAGCTTGCCCTTCTCCATGCTTTGCAACGGCCGCAGGGGCGGAGCCGACCGGACCGTCCTCTCGCTCCCGCGGGTCTGTACCAAAGCTGATGACCTTCTGCTGTGGCTGCTACAGCTGCTACGGCTGTAGTAGACACAGGTCCACTTAAAGCGCACGAACCCTTCCACACTCCTGTAAAGATACGCTTTGCTTTACGCCCTCCCGGCCTGGTCCAAGGCGCTTTGCTAGACGATGCTTACCCCGGGCCCTCAGGCGTGGAAACTGACGATAGCTTCTTGCTACCCGCTGGTCTGTGTCAGGAAACATACATTGTAACGGCTGTGGGTAGGGGTGACAAAAGCCTTCAGCTGAGTGGGAGCCAGTGTATTTGTGGAGTGCGCTTACACATCCCCGCAAAAAGGGTGCCCAACGGCCTTTCTAGGCCTGCGAGCTGGAGTCTCTTCTCTGATATGCTACAGATCGCCTCTGCGCATCCGCTGCGAGTCTATCTTACACGGCCAGTGCACACTGCCGTCAGCTATCGCCGCTCAGCCGTCGACTTATCCCCAGATTCCCCAGGTTCAGTCGAGGCATACTCCCCGCGCACACCGCTCCGCCTCATCCTTGCCCCACCAGGAGCCAAAATTGGACACACCACACACCACACACACAACATGAACTGATCTTCTCGACGAAACCATTGCTGGTCACGCTAGGTGGAAACGATGCTTGCCGATTGAAGGCGAGCAGCGCTTACGCGCCCAGCTGGGAGGTGGAGATGATCAGGTTCACGCCGACGGCGAGGAGAACCAGGACCAGGCCGCCCCTGAGGAAGACGCGGGAAACGGAGGGCAGGGGTTTAGACCGCATGCGAAGTCAGGCCATATCAGACCGACACGGATCAGGTGCCCCGAGCAAGACCCCGGTGCGTGTGACCCAGATCACCAAACCAGAGAACAAGGACATCACCCCGACAGCATAGCCCACACGGTGCTCACCAGGCCAGGAGACCCTTGGTGCCCAGGGAGTAGGAGTCGCCGGTCTCAGCCCACTGGTCGGGGGTGTAGATGGGCGAGTAGCCGTCCACGTTGGCGCCGTACTTGTCCTGGAAGCGGAACACACCGTAGCCCTGCAGAAGGCAAGAAGCATCGGGTTAGAAGCCCGACCAGTGAGATGACAAGGATGTAGTTGGGTTGCTGGCAACTCGCAAAGAACATTGGGCCAGCGCTTCAGAGAACGGTAACAGGCAACACGTGCCCAGGGAAGCGCGCTGCTGCGGAACTGGCGAGCGCGAGCCGACTTGCGTGCAAGGATAGGCCGCAGCCGCGACACGTCCGCAGTCCCCGAGATCAAGCAACGCGCACCTTGCCCTTGCGGCCGGAGGCGTCCTTCCAGTCCTTCTTGGCCATGTAGCGGGAGCGGCCCATCAGGTTCTGCTGGATGACCGGGTCCTCAATGGAGTTCAGGCCGACCTTGGTGATGTCGATCTTGCCGCCGCCCGAGGCCACGGGCTTCACGGTGCGGCGCGAAGAGACGCGCGCGCTGCGTTCAAGAAGGGCGGCGCACGGAGGTGAGCGACCCGAAGGAGCCGCGATGCGGATCCCAACAACCCCAGCTCCGCGCAGCAAGCACACGTCTAAGATCCTTCATCGCTAACGCTTCTTCTAATGAGCGCTGGAGCTAGTGGGCAGGGCCGAGCCAGCCCGCCTTGCTATGCGGCCGAGTGGGCCACGTCGCTGCTAGCATGCGTTGGCCAAGCGGCTTACCGCAGGGGCGCCAGGCCGCGGGGAGCAAGCTGAACGGTGGCCATTGTGTATAGAACGTGGTCTCAAAGCAGAGCTGATTGGACAAGTGAGCGAGCAGCGAGTCGGGGCACTATGAAGCGGCGAGGCTCGCGATGGGTTGTACGGCAATGGTGGGGATCTCTCGTGGCCCGACGCGCTCAGGCGTCGCGCGAACCTGCTACAAGACGCATTGTGTCGGACGCTGTGCAGCGAGAACCATGGCAGTCGCCTTTGGCCCAGTGAGCGTGCGCTTGCGCGGCCCGAATGCAGCGACCCTTCCGCGGCGGGTCGCTGAGGTTCTTCAAGCGCTGACGTGGAGGCCACGCGGACCAGTGTTGCTGTGACAACCCGCGTCTTCAGGCGGCTTACTGCGCGCTCTGCACTTTGGCGCGCGCAAGGAGGATGTTGCGGATGCTTTTCGCGCGGGAAGCCCTCTGGCGCCGAACGCACTGAGTGCCAGTCGCCTGACACTAGGTGTGGTCGAGAGCGTTGCGCTTAGCCACCGCCGTGGCACGCCGCGTGGCCGCACACCTGGCACGCTCTGGCACTGACACGGCAGCGCTCGGAAGCAGCGCCAGGTCTGGCCCGGGCGGAGAAAGTCCGCTGCACGCTACACCCGTTGTCCGCCCGCCTCAAGCTACAGGGCACTGGAGGCTGACATAGCCCTCCCTGCCTGTCGTGGCTTGTGTCCACAGCCCACGCACTGCAGGGTGTGACCACAGCGCCTTACACTTAGGGCCTGGGCCTGAGGTCTCTTCCAACAGCAGAGCTACTCCCAGGCAAAGGATCAAGGACCAGAGCAAGGCCAGAGGGGTTGCAAGGCGGACGGAGGCGGGCGCAGAGCTCCATACGGTAGGTGCAGACTAGGGCGCGCCGAGGGGCCAGGGAGGGAGGCGCTTCCTCTGCGGCGGGTGGAGGCCAAATGGAGGCAGGGGTGGGGACAGGGGTGGAGGCGCATCCCGAACCCCGCCGGCGTGCCTGACAGGCAAGAGCAAGCTGCCGCTGAGCGTGTGGTTGCACTCGACGCAGCACTCGGCGGCATCTGGAGGCTGGACTATCTTCGGCGCGCAGGGTCTGGCAAGGTGCAGACTGACGTGGCCTGCCGCACGCCCGCACCGCCCGCTCCGCCCCGGCCCCGCCCCGACCCCGACCCAACCCCGAACCCCACCGCTGCCGCACCACAAGCCGCGCAGCCCCCTCGCCGCTGAACACGGACACATGATCGTTACAGGACCTCGCATGCGCATGGCCCTCCTGCCTCCCCTGCATTCCACTGCGCAGCCGCGGGTCACACGTCGGAGGACTCCATGCGAGGGGTGTCAAGGCAGATGGTCACACAAGACCCCTGGTCCATCATGCCGGCAAGCCAGCTCCCAACAGTCCGTTCTTGTCCTTCAAAATAAACACATGTTTTGAAGGGGCCAGGTTCTGCAGCCCACGCTGCTTCCAACCTTCCTGCTGTGTCAGCAGTACTGCGTCAAAGGAATGGCGCATGAATGGTCCGGCAATCCACTCGGCTCACCCCGCTCCATGTTCTATCTGACAGATCATTGCCTTTCGCCAGGATCAATGGTATGTACGGCTTTGTACGGCAAGCATGTCAGGCTACGTACCGCTCCTTCATGGGCATGCACAGCCCCATACGCCCCGCACCCAGTCATCCCCCTTTTGCTGGCCTTGCTTCTCGCATAACCTCGTCCCCGTTTCTCATTCCCTGGCCTGGGCCCGATCCCGATTGCTCTAGCACCGGTATGCACATCAGCACAGCTGTGGGTGAGGCAGGCAGTCTCCCTACACACCACCCGCATCCGGCCCCGCATGAACGTGGCCCTTCCATCCTTGTGACACGTCGGCGGTAGGAGCTGACGTGGCAACTCGGAACGGCGCCCACGTACCACCGGCCGCTTCGCTCGCCGCTCCACCCCGTCAGCGGTCGTCCCCATCCTCTGGGACTGCGCTGTTCTGTACCGCCTGGCCCCCCGCGACGCCCGGCAGCGGGATCCAGAACCTCGCAGCCGCGCTCAGCGGAGGATCCACGTGCGGCTGGCCGCCGTACACAGGAGGCGCACTGGATCCGTACCGCGGCGGTTGGGTTGTGCCGTACGCAGGGGGCGGCGCCGGGACTCCGCCATAGGCCGGAGGCGGCGGCGCATCCGGGCTGGCAGCCACGGGCGGCGACGGCGGCGGCTGGCTCGGCAGCCCATGCACCGGCGGCTTATCTCCTCCCTCAGCCGGCGGCGCCGCATCCGGCCAGTCGGGCTGCACGGGCGGGAAGAGATCCGCATCGCCCGGCGGCGGCGCGATCCAGTCCTGCGGCGGCGGCGCGCCCTCGGCCTCGGGGGGCCATGCGGGCCAGGGGTCGGCGGGGGTGCCGTCGCGGCGCGGCAGGCGGCTGCAGGTGGCCGCCAGCAGCTGCTGCGTGGCGGCCCCGGCGGAGTCCAGGCAGCGGCGCGCCTCGGCGAGGGTGCAGCGGCAGTACTGGAAGTGGCCCACCTGCGGGGATGGGGGGGTGGGGGGTTGAGAAGAGGGAAGGGGAGTGAGCAGGCAGGGGGTGAGAAGGGCGGAGGGGGTGGGAGGGGGCGCGGGGTTGGTGCAGTGGTAGAATTGGAAGCGGAGTGTGTGTGGCCTGACGGATGTGCCGTGGGCCTCTGTCTAGCGGCGTCCCCGGATGCACGCCCCCGCTCCCACTCACATCCAGGGCGCAGGAGGGGGGGCAGCCCAGCAAGCTCCGGCCGTGGCAGGACGAGTCGCACAGTGCCTGTGGGGGGCGCGGCCAAAGCGAGCAACACTGACACCGGTCGCAGGACTCGCAGCTTGTTGGCTGGGGCCCCCACTGCTAGGTCCACACGGTTGGTCTTCCCCGCCTGCGGTCGTGCGCACCTTGCTCCCCTCGCGCCCCCCCCCCCCTCCCCTTCAACAATTCTCACTCCCCCCCCCCTCCCCTTCCCCTTCGCTCCCCGGCCCAACCCCCCCTCCCCATCGCCGGGACCCCCCCCCCCACGATCCCCATGCGAGATGCGACCCTCCCACTCACGTATCCGCTGGTGCACTGTGACACCATGACGGCAGCCTGGCAGCCCGCGGCACACACACAGTCCTCATAGTTGGTCGCGGCCTCAGCCTGCGGAGGCGGGGAAGGCAGCAGACGAGCGGAGGGCTGAGGGGGCTGTGCGAAGGCCCAGACGGCGGCCAGCGAAGGCCTTGTACCAAACACCACTGATCACGTGCAACTCAAGAGGTCCCGCCCCTCGCCCTCCTGTTCCGGCTGCTGAGCTCCCCCACCGCATGGCCCCTGCTGCCGCGGGGCTCACCTCGAGAGGGCAGGTGGCGGCCGAACAGTCCAGATCTTCGCTCCAGTCCACGGGCCGGCAGTCTTGCGGCGGGAAGAGCGCGCCGCAGCTGAAGTCCAGGTCGGGCGCCTGCTGCAGGCGGCGGGGGCGCAGGCGGCTGAGGTCGTCTGGGATGTGGGTTCGGACCTCCTCGGGGAGCGAGTCTGCGGGGACGGGGATGGAGTGGAAGATGGGGAAGGGTAGGACAGCCGGGGGTGCGGCGTGGTACTACGTGGCACGGCCGGTCGGGTGGGCGCGCGCATCCGCTGTGTTCCGAGCAAGTAGACCCAATTACATCTTGCTTGGGGCTAGCGACTCACCCCACTGTGAGAAGTCAAAGGCTTGTCGTCGGGAATGCCGTGCTCCGCCGTCCATGCGCCGCGTCGCAGACGCTGAGCAGGTGAGGCTTAACACCATCAGTAGTATCAACCGAGCTCTAGGTAAGCTGCTACGCACGACCATGCTTGCCAGCGTGTGGGCGGTCGCGCCTCGCAATCTTCGCTCGCAGTGTGCTTGGCGCGCTCCGAGCTCGTGTCGTGGTTCCTGGGGCCTTATGAGGATATCACCTCGTCCTTGCACTCGCTGCCGTCACCGCAGGGCCTCCTATAGCCAGAGCGTGCCGCCGTGAAGCGGTTGGTACGGCCGTGGGCAGCTGCCCGGGTCGTGCCTGGGCCTCACTGGGCTCCCCTCGCGCCCTTCCAGCCCCCGCCGCAGCTACATGCATCTTCACGCTCCTGAAGGTCGCACAGTGAGTGTAAGACGCAACAAGCCTTCCCACGCCAACGGGCACGCGTATGAAGCGCAGGGATGGTTTGCGCGGATGGACGTGCGCAGCCGGGCTTACCCGATGCGCCCCGCGTCCAGGGCTTGGACCATGTGCGTTGCTGGAAGGGTTTCGGGCTTGGCAGTCTGCATGGCATGGCCCTGCCGTGCTCCGACGTGACCGCGAGCGAGCTTGGGCGCTATGAAGGCTGGCCGCCGAGCTCTTCGCGGCATACCCGGGCAACAAGCCTCCATAAGACCATAACATCATCAGCTCACTGACCTGACCACACTGCTGGACCTTGCCCGCTTGAGCTCAAGCTGATGGCTCTCCTGATGGCGATGCCTATTGCGCAAGTGGCCACGCGTGCCGCGACCAAAACAGCGACACTGCTTGCTGTGGCCGCCACTGTAGCTATACAGCAAGCTGCATGCGTGATCCTGGCAATCACCGACGACAGCTCTCCTCGCGACCCCCAGCTTGATTCCGCGACTGACACGACCCCAACCCAACGCGCCGACCCCGCCCATGCCCCGACCGCCCCGGAGGCCAGCCTGGTGGAGGATTCCCCCGAAGTCTCCACGAGGCCTTCCCATAACCAGCCAACGGCACAATCGGCCGACATCGTGGGCGAGGGCATGTCCAAGCATCTGCGGACCGCGATCGGCTGCGGTCTGGCGCTCCTTGCCATTAGCGTCGGCCTGCCGCGATACCTGATGGTGAGCGAAGTCCTGGCCCAACTCTCAACAAGCTCTACCGGTACAGGCGTTTTACGAAGCCACGAAGCCTGATGTGACCTGTCGACGTGACCCGCCCTTAGCTGGCCTGCTCCAATGCCCCGGACATGACCCTCGCCCGCCTCACCCCTTCACCCGCCTCACGCACAGGGCCGTCGGAGCCGGAGCCTGCCGCCTCGACACGGCAAGCCGCAGCCCGCTCTCCACGGCGCCTCTGCCAGCGCACCCCCTACCACCAGCGCCTCGGCCTCCCCCTCCTGCCACGTCAGCAGCCGCATGCCCGGGGGAAGCCGGGCCCGCGGCTCGCCGTCTGCCGCGCTGTCCGCATCCAGCAGCGCCGGCGGCGGTCCTCGCTGCAGCACGAGCGCCAACCGGCCATGGGTGAGCTGCCGTACATCTGCCGTACGAGGGAGAAAGCCGCCTAGCTCTGGGACAGGAACGCATAGCTTGGGGACAGGGAAGCCCAGCCCTTGTTCTGCCTTCAAGATCTCATCTCGTGCCTCCCTCCTCGCCCTGCATCCCTTTGCCTCCACGCCTTCCCCCAGGGCGGCTGCACCCCCGGATGCCTGCCCGCGCCCCGCGCCTCCGCGGCCCCCCACACGCGCGCTGGCGGCTCGGCCCTGGTCAGCGCCCCGCCTCGCTCCGCGCTCCCACCCCGGGTAGGTGACCGCAGGGACCGTGTGGGCATGGTGGGGGAGCCGCACACTGCATCCCTGCATACGCGCGAGCAGGGCGGGACGACAGGTTGAGTGGCTTGGGCCGGGTCCCGCCCCTCCTGTTCTTCAGCCCGCTGAGCCGAGAAGGCGAGAAGCTGCTCCGTAGAGGGCCTTGGTCCCCTGCCTGTCCAGTCCTACACCTACCTCAGCTGAGACTTTGGCCCAGAATGTATGACTTGAACGTCGGATCCAATGACCCTAATCGTCCTCGTCCGCCTAAACCTCCACCCCCGTCTCTCCACTCGCAGGCTCGCCGCGGGCCCCGCCCCGCCGCCGCCGCTGCCGGCCACTCGGTGCGGCTCAGCCTCAACCTCTCCCTCAGCGTCGACGTGGCGCCAGGCCCCGACGGGACCGTGTCCGTGACGCTCAACGGCCAGCCGTACCCCAGCCCAGGCCCCGCCGGGCCCAGCCCGGGCCCCGCCGGGCCCAGGCCCGCAGGCCTCGAGCCGCACCACGGCGTGGGCTCAGCGGCAGCCCCGCGTTCCGGCGGCCGCCCCAGCTCCGGCAGCCGAGGCGTCGCCGCCTCGAACGCGGCCCCGCCCGCCCCCTCTGCCTCCGCCGCATGGCGCGAAACCGCTGCTCCTTCCGCCGCCGCCACCGCCGCCGCCTCTGCCGCCGCCGCTGGCTCCGCCGCTGCCGAGCCCTGCGCCTGGGGCGTGTCCCTGCCCGTCCCCGCCTCAGCCGCCGGCGCATACCCTGGCGGCCACCTGCCCTCGCGATCCGGACCCCACTTCCGCCACACGGGCACCGCCGCCGCCACCACCGCCGCGGGGGGCGACGTCACGTCCGCATTCAGGGCGTCCGCGCAGCGGGCTGCCGCCGCGGCCGTGAAGGCGACGACGGCGGCGGCCGACGCGGCGGCCGCGGCGGCGGCGGCGGAGGCGGCGGTTGCCACTCGCGCCCGGGCCCAGGGCTGGATGGCTTCAACGCTGGCTGCCGCCGCCGCGGCGGAGGCAGGCGCCGCCCACCGTCACGTCCGCAGCAGCGGCACCGCCAGCCCCGCCAATGGCGCCGCTGCCGCCGCCGCCGCGGCCCAGCCGCAGACGTCATCCCCACACCGCCCAACCCCGTCCCCGGCGTCCTCCTGGGGCCTTCCCGATACGGCTGGCCTCGGGCTCGACCTGGATCTCGGATCCATGGGCCCCATCGGATCCGGCGGATACATGTACGGCATTCACCACTATGCATCTGGATCTGGATCTGAGTCTGGATCTGGGGAGGTGTACGGCAGCCGGCAGCCGCCCGAGGCGTACCGCCAGGCGCTGGACCTCCTCCGCTGGCGGCTGCACGAGCTCAAGACCAAGGGGGCGGCGGCCATGGGTGCCGTACCGCCGCCGCCGCTGGCGGGCGCCGCCGCTGCCGCGCCGCCACCGCCGCCGCCGCTGTCGCATGCGGCGGAGGCGGGGCCCGCGTGGGCCCAGGGCGAGGAGCCGAGCCAGCAGGAGGAGGTGGGCTGCTGGCAGGAGCAGGAGCCGATGAGCGCGGAGGTACAGGCCCAGCAGGGCCAGGAGGCCCACGAGGCCCAGCAGGCCCAGGAGGCCCACGAGGCCCAGCAGGCCCAGGAGCAGGCGGAACAGGCCATGCAGGACTGGGCGGAGCGGCGGCAGCGGCTGGAGCGGCGCCTGGCGGAGGCGGAGGCGGCGCAGCAGGGTGCGGGGGCGCAGTGGCGGCAGCCGCAGTCCCGCCCTCACCGCCCTCCCGTGGAGGCGTTCGGGGCGCAGCCACCGTCGCCTTGGGACGCGGCGTGAGGCAGAGCTCACATGGAGAAGGGGCTGGGGAAGTAGTGCCAACTCGGGCGTGTGTTTAGCAGACGGCCGTTCACGGGGGGCCGGGGCTGGAGACAGGTGCGGCTGGGGTGCGGTTTCGAGGGGGTCAGGCCGGGGCCAGGTCGGAGCATATCGGTGGGCAATTGAGCGAGCGAGGGCCAGCGGTGGGTGCCGTGGGCTTGCGCGGCATGGCTGGGAGATGGACGTGCGGCAGCATTGGTGGGTGGGTGGCACCAGGTGCTGACGAAGGGGCATGGGAGTTCCTCTGGAATGGAACAACCATCTGGACAGCATTATCATAATTTCATAGGCTGGTAGCGGCTGCACCTATTGATTCTTGTCTTCGGCTCTTTCACCTCTGCACTGTCTTCCTTGCTTTAGCCTTTCTTGGTTGCAGAGGTAGGCCGGGCCTTCCTGCTATTCGGGGGGGCCTGTGCGGCCTGTGCTCCTGGTTCCTCTACGCCACTTGACCATTGATCCCCCATCTCTTCGCTTTCTTCATCAGCCCTGACCGTCGCTTAGCTAACTAGGGATGCAGTGACCTTACTCGCCTGCCTGGGGTATGCCGTGGGGCAATTGTAACACGGCGTGTAACACGGCATGTAACAAGGGAGTGTGACGCCACCTCTCCCTGGGCCCCAGATTGGGCCTTTGCTCTCCACTTCACTATGACAGTGCTGCGACCTCATTCAGACAGACAGGCACGGCTCGCACTGACCGGCTCCACGCCACCTCTCCCCAGTAAAGGTAACAATAATGACATCCGCTGCACCGTGCCTGGCTATACCTACAAAGCCTACACCTACACAAAGCACTTCACCCTTGGCCCCGCACTCGAGGCAGAGCAGAGCCAATGAGGGCTCAATGCAGTAACTATACCGCACAGAGCACGCATGACGCAATGGTTAGGTCCCCCGATCCCCTCTAGCATACCTGAAGTAGGGGCATAACCTGCCGTTAAGACTATCACGTGGAGCGCGTTCTTGTTCACATGCGTGTTCCCGGGCGGCCCGTCATCATGAGTCATTAGGATAGCAGCCCTGCGCATAGTGCTCCCATTGCGTCTTAACCTGCGCTGCTTGGTCCCAGCCGATGCACCATTGCGGTCATCACGCCTCCTCCCTCCCTGCCAGAGGCTACCCTACCCCTGAACAACTAGCTCCTGTCTTACTGAAACTCCCCACCACGCAGCTCCCCCTTGTGATGGGGTCCGACCGAAGTCCACCCCACTGCGGATGTGCACCCCCCCCCTCCAGGCTCCGCGCCGCCGCCCCTCCACCCGCCACAACGACAGTCCTTGGCTCCCTCCCCACATCCTCCGCCAATGACCCCTCGCCGTGACCCCCATGGGACCCCTGGTCGCGGGTGTCAGGGTGGCGGCCAGGGTGGCGGCCACACCACAGCCCTCCCGTATGCGCCTCCCAGTGTGCGGTACGGCAGTACGACTACGCCTCCACGTCAAACTGGCCGATCATGCCCGCCTCGTAGTCATGGTGTACGTCGCAGTACAGCAGCCACGTGCCGGGGGCGCCTGTCGGGCATGGTGAGCGCAAGCGGTCGGCATGACAAGCCCAGGCCGAGGCCGAGCAAAGATCCACTCTCTCCACTCCCCCCCTACGACTGGGGGCACCGCCGCGGGCATTCAGCTCCCCACGGAGGCCTTCCCCGCCTCACCCTCACCCCTGCAGTCTGCACCCTGCACCCTTCCGCTGGATACCGAAGCCCACCCCACCCCACCCAGGCCTCGTTCCCCTCACCCTCACCCCTGCACCTGCTCCCTCGTCCCCCGTCTCTCATTGGATCTCGACCCCCCTGCCCCAAGGCCGACCAGCCTTACACACGTGCGCGCACCTGCTCGCATGTCTGACACCCGGGCGGTGGAGGGCATGAGGGAGGGCAGCGTGCTCCAGCCCATGCGGTCGGCCTGGAGGGGGGGTGAGGGGGGAGAGCGGGAGGGAGGGGCAGGGGGGTAGGTGTGTTTGGCAGGAGGGCGCGCGAGGGGGATGGGCGAGACCCGAGAGGTTGTGTGCCACGCATCGTCAGTGGCCAGGGCTTGGCGAGGACACCGCACCTCGCTCTCATGTCCGTACCTGTACGACCTGATTCTCAAAGTACGGCGAGTGGAACTCGGACTCGCTGCCGTACGCCAGGTGCAGCCAGCGCACCGTCTGCCCCGACCGGACCTTGGGCCGGGGCAGGTTGCAGTACGTGAAGCCGTTGATGGCGTGGATGCGGTTGGACTCCTGCGGTTGGCGGTTGGTGGTTACTAATTAGGAAGGCGGTATCCTCCACCCCCCTGTTGCCGTCTTCCCCCTTCCAAACACGCCCCCCCCTCCCTCCTCCCCCCCCTTCCCCTGAGGCCTGGGCCTCACGTGGAAGTCGCCCCCCATGGCGCCGTGCGCCTGGTGCATGGCCTGACAGGGGGGGGGAGGGGGGAGAGGGAGCGGGGTCACCAAGGAGGATAACGATGGCTTATACCAGGGAAATAGGGTCCCCACTACGGTTCCGCTCCCTCCCTCTACCGGTTTCCCCTCGGGCCCACCCGACCCACATCGGCGTTGGTGGCTCCCATGCCGTCCTCCCCGTGGTTCTCCTGAGGAGGAGGGGGGGAGGGCAGGACGGAAGAGGCATGTGTGGGGAGGAACAGCTGGTTGGGGCGGAGCAGCATGGCGTCTTCCAACACGCTCTCCCGCCCCCCGGGCTCCCGTGCTGCCCTTTTGCCCCCCGCCCCCCACTTCCCCCTCGCCTTGAGGTTTCCCAGTGCCGACTCAGTGAGACCCGCCCACACCGCAGCCACGCATATATACACATACACGACATCCCTCTTTCCCCTCCAGTTCCCCGCCCCTCCCCCCCTCGCCTTGAGGTTTCCCAGGGCCGACTCGTTGAGCCCCGCCGCTGCGATGTTGGCGGCCAGGTAGGGGGAGGAGTTCTCATCCATGATCTATGGGGGGGGGGTGGGGAGGTGGGGAGGTGGGGAGGGGGGGGGGAGACACGAGGGGCGAACACGGGGAGAAAAGGTGTGCGTGTGCGGGCGGTGTTGGGTTGATGGGGGGACAGGGTGGGTAGGAAGGGCTTGCACCTATGCGCCCCGCCTGCTGTAACCGACTTCGGGTCCCCCCCTCCCCCACGCCGCTCCCCCCCTCCCCCCCCACCTGCCAGTACAGGGGCAGCATCACGTCCACGCCCCGGGGCAGGACCTCGCCGCTGGGGGCCTGGGGGGGGGGGGACAGGGGCAAACAGGGGGAACAGGGGGAAATGGAGGACGGAGGTTGGGGGGCGGCAAGAATGTGTGGTTGCCGGGGCTAGCGGGTGAGAAGACGGGGCCTCCAACGCACCTTACAACCTCTACCCCGCCCCCTGCTTCCCCCCGCCCCCCAACCCCACCAGCAGGTGGACGCAAAGCGCGGGTACTAGAGGACGGCACCCGCTGATGCCTTGCCTCCCCCTCCCCCTCCTCAGCCCCACCAGCTTCCTCCCTTGCCCCCTCCCCTACTTACTCCCCCCCCAACCCCCCCCCTCACCTCCACCAGCTGCCCCCTCCCCGCCACCACCAGCAACCCCGCCAGCCCCAGCGAGGGGGCCCGGGCCACGTCAGCGGCGCTGGTGTAGGCGTAGGCGACCGTGTTGAAGTCGGCTGGGGGGGGGATGAGGGGGGAAAGGGGGGAGCGTGTGTGTGTATGGGTGCGTGTGCAGGGGGTCACGTCAGCGCCGGACCGCCGGTGAGAGGGTAGCAAGTGCGGGGCAGCAAGCCGCGGGTGGCGCAGGATGTGACGGAAGGCTGTGTCCTGAAGCGAGGGCGTCCTCCCCTCCCCTCAGCCCCCGTCCCTGGCCACCTTCAGCGCCCTCCCCCCCTTGCTTCCCTTCCGCTTTGGCCTCTTTATCTCCTGTTCATCCATCTCTGCGCCCTTCCCCCCCTCTCCGTTTCCCCCCATTCCCCCGCCTACCCGGCCCCGGCCCCGCGCTCTCCGGCACCAGCCAGCGGTACGTGCAGGACTGCGGAGGGGGGGAGGGCAGGGCGAGGGGCGATGTGGGGCAAGAGATGTGACTGTGGGAGCGGGCCACAGGGGGTTGGCGTCTACACACGTATCCACTAAAGCTTAACCGCCTTCCATCGCCCTTTCACCCCTTCTAACCCCCCCCCCTAACCAACCTCCCCCATCGAGCCCCGCTCATCTCCCCTGGCGCCAGCGCGCCCCCTCCCACCCTCTCCCCTCCTGTCTCCTTCCCCCTCCCCCCCACTAACCCACCACCCCCATCGAGCCCCGCTCACCTCCCCGGGTGCCAGCGCGCCCCCTCCCGCGCACGGCCCCTGGCTCCCCGCCTCGACCAGGCCCCCCCCCGGGGACAGATCCACCGCGTAGCCGGGCAGGTCCGTGAGGGCGCTGGCCAGGTGGACCTCCAGCATGTCCCCGACCTGTCAGGGGGGGGAGAGGGATGGGGGGGGAAGGGTAATGGGGATGAGGGGAAGGGAGGGCAGCTCTGACCCCGCTTCATCGGCCAAGACTCCGCCTCTTCTCCATCCTCCACCCTGCATTCCCCTCCATCCCCATCCCATCCCCCCTCGCCGGCCGCCACATCTGTCCTGTCGGGATTCCCTAATCTTTTGAGACCACCCCCGCCATCCCCCTCTCCACCCCCCCCCCCCCCACTCGCCTCTGCCACCAGGGTGGGCCCCGTGAGGCCGTGACAGGCCCTCTGCTGCCGGGGGGTGGCGAAGGAGGCGTCTGTGTACTCCCTGTCAGGGGGGGAAGGGGAGGGGGGAGGAGAGGTTGATTAGGCACCTCCGTCTAACCCTCGAGTTGGTTGTATCCACCCCGCCGTAAGGTCGTGGAAATCGTACCGCCGTACCGCACCTGTACACGGCCTTCCGGTACCGCGAGCCCAGGGCGCGGGCTCCGCGCTGCAGGTAGGTGGATGAGTCATGCGACAGATCCACCCGGGTGCACCTGTCAGGGGCAGGACGGTGGGGTGATCCCGGTTACAGGGAGGAAGGGGTTGGACAGCTGCCGCGAAGGAGCCGCCTGGAGGTGCCAGCCTTGGTCGGCCCCCCTCACCCGCTTCACGCGGAGTACTGCTTTGCTGCTGCCTTCCTGCCTCCCCCTTGCCTGCCCCTACAGGGAACCCGCCTGCACCCCACCTCGCATATCCCACCACGCATACCCCACAGCTGTTTCTTTTACCCCCTCGGCCTGGCACCCCCGCCCCTGTCCAATGCGCCTCACCTGATGTATCCTCCGGGCGCGTAATCCCAATCCACGGTCTCCACCCGAACGTAATACGTCCTCGTCACACCGCTGAGCCTCGTCACCTCCCCGTCAGGCCTCCGGGCCACGGGCAGCGGCGGCGAGGGCGGCGCGGATCCAGATGCGGGATCCGTGGCGTTGGCGGCGGAAGGGGATTCGGTGGTGTTGGTTCCAGATCCAGATCCGGATTCAGCGGTTGGCGGCGGTACGACAATGTAGTGGGCGCGCATGCCCGCCATCACGTGGTGCGCCACGCGGCACTGCACCTCAAACGTACCTGTCAGGGGGGGGAGGGGGGGGGAGGGGGGGGAGGGGCCTGAGGAAAGGACCAGGAACCGGAGATCACCCAGCCCCGCACTGCCCCCGGCAGCCGCAGGGGACTGCGTCACGACTCACCCCCCCACACACACACCTGACTCACCTCCCTCCACGTCAGCGATCACCAGGCCCCTTCCCGACCCTACGCCTGAAAACACACACGCAGCACCCCTTCCACCCCGCCCCTCCACCCTTCCCACCCGGTGACGTCCCCCTTCGCCCCCCCCCTCCGCCCCCCCCTACCGGGGTTTGTCAGCTCCACGTCAGCGCTGACTAAGCCCCCCGGGCTGAGCTGCATCGAGTCGCTCCGCTGCCCCAGGGCCTCGAAGCGGGGGCCGCCCAGGTGGGGGGTGTGCGTGTCCTTGACCTGGGGAGGGAGGGGGAGGGGATGATGTTATGGGCGGGGGGCAGTCGGGCAGTCGGGGTACGGAGGAACTTCCCCTCCCCGCCCAGAAGGGGTTGAAGAGGATTGGCAAGATCCCCAGCCTGCCCTTGACCCTTGTCCTCAGCCTCGCTGGCGCTGCCGTCTCTGTCTTCCAAGATCACCCCTCCCCCTCCCCCTGCCGCTCTGTCTCTTCCTTGGCTCTCCGATGATCCAGGTATCGCCCCCCCCCCCCCCTTTCCTCACCGAGCCCACGGACAGCATGTGCACCCGCAGCCGCTCCCCCAGTACGACACGCGGCGGCGGCATGTTGCAGTACAGGAAGCCGTTGATGTTGTGCTTCAGCTGGGCATCCTGTACGGCACGTGTACGGCACACGTGGCAGCAGGTTGGTGTCACCTCACACTCACGGACGTCGTTTGCCATGCGCTCCCATACAACCGCAATGAAGCGCCATGGCGAGGAGGGCATGGGAGGTTGGACGCTCCTTGCTTTCCGCTTGACACACCCTGCCCCAATCCCCCTCCCCCCCACCCTGTAACGCCTGCACCCCCAGCAGCGCCTCCACACATCGACACGAACACACCACCACCCCCCTTCCCCCTCCCTATGCCCCCCTCCCCCTCCCCCCCTCCCACCCCCACCTTGAACGCCTGCACCCCCAGCAGCGCCTCCACACATCGACTCGAACACACCACCACCCCCCTTCCCCCTCCCTATTCCCCCCTCCCCCTCCCCCCCTCCCACCCCCACCTTGAACGCCTGCACCCCCAGCAGCGCCTCCACGCGGGCGGGCTGCAGCGCCAGCGTGGGGTCCACCCGGGCCAGGTTGGTCTGGGGGGCGGGGGGGGGAGCAGGTGTGTATTGACACGCGTGAGCGGGCGACCTCTGTGACGACTTTGTTGCAACTGGGTACTGTAAGTGGTAGAATGGCCTTGTTGCCACGATCCACTGAGACTCATCCCTGCATTCCCCTGCAAGTGAAAGCCATTGGTTTCAAGTCGCACCTCGTCAACCCCTTCCCCTCTCCCCCTCTCCCCTCTCCCCCTCTCCCCCCCACCCCACCATGAAGTTGGATGACGTCACTTCGTCCGTCACCGTGAACAACAGGGCCAGCTCGCGGTCCACGTCAGCAGGGGAGGGGTCGGAGGGGGAGCGCGCCTTGCCTGGAGGGGGAGGGGAGGGGGAGGGAGGGCAGTGGGTGGAAGTGGGCAGCCCCTTGTATCCCCTCGTCCTCCAGCGTCCCCACCGGCTGGCCGTGGTGGTGATGGTGGTCCCCCCCCCCTGCCTCCCCTGCCTCCCTTGCCTCCCTCCCTTCCCCCTCACCCTTGGCTAGGTAACGCCCTTCCTTCCCCTCGTGCCCTTACGCCCTCACCAGCCCCTTACCACACACACGCCCCACCCCTCACCTCTGGCCGTGATGATGATTGCCCCCACCAGCCCCGCATTGCTCTCCGCCGCCTCGTCCAGGTGCCCATGGTAGAGCCACACCTGTCAGGGGGGAGGGAAGGGTGAGCATGGAAAGCGCCTTCCGGTTTCTCAAACCCCCACTCGCAAGGCGACGTCCCTGGCACGTGCTCCTTCCTTGACCCCCCCTCTTCATCCGGTCAGCGCGGCAACCCCCCCCCCCGCGGCCCTCACCAGGGAGGAGGGGTCCGCGGGGCCGGGCCCCGATCGGTCCATGACCTGTAGGGGGGAGGAGGGGGGGGAGGAGGGGGGGGAGGGGGAGGGACAGAGCACATGAGCAAGGGATGTGGTCGACGCAGGAGCTGCACGGTGCGGGCACGGCCCAACCCATGCCGTACGAGCTGTACGGCTCACGTGCCAGGTGTAGGTGTACGTCTGGCCAGGGGCTACGGCATCGTCCAGTTTCTGCTCTGGCGGGCTGCCGTCTGCATTGACGGGGGAACAGAAGGGGCGGGGCTTACAGGGGCTTACAGGGGTGCTCAGGAGTCAGTGCACATTGGAGACCCAGACCCAGGCCGTCACGGGGGGAGGGCAGTGTCACTCGCTCGTACCTTCGTACATGGTCCCCTCGCTGCCTTTGTCGTACCGCACGCCGTGTGCGTGCAGGGAGCACGTAATCTTGGCCTTGTTGCGGAACACGACCTGACGGGACAAGAAAAGCAAGGGGGTGGGGTGGAGGATAGGACTTTATGGAGGAGGCAGAAACGCAGTGAGGGAAGGGGTCAGGGTTGAGATGGGGGTGCTAGGCCAAGATTGAGGAGGGTAGACCCTTACTGCCTGACAGCTCACCTTTGCTCATCAATCCACTTGCCTCTCCCTCCCTTTCCCCTCCCTCAGCTTGCCCTCTCTCCCCCCACCCCCTCCTCACCTTGACCGTGTCCCCCACCTCGGCCCTAATCACGGGCCCAAGCAGGCCCAGATACTCGTCCGACGGGCCCCGCAGCTTGGGCTTAGTAAAGGTCTCGTCCGTGTACTCCACGTACAGAGTCTTACTGAGGCCGGGAAGGACATTGACAGGTAAAGCAGACCGAGATTAGCGGTGAATTGTGGCACCGAGAGTGAGGAGGGCAGGTGAAAGGCAATGAGCAGAGTCCGGAACGGGGACGATTGTAGGGAAAGGAAAGTGGGGTCGGCGTTTGGGTGTGGCAGGAAACCTCAGCGGGCGAGGTGCAAGGCGCCGAGCTCAGTGCGGAACGGGTCTCGCTCCGCCCCTCGCCCCCCTCGTTTGCACCCCTCCTGGACTGCCCACCCTGATCCCGAGCATCAAACCCGCTCCTCGCCTCCAGGGCCCCAAGACCGCATCCCTTCCTCCCCCCACCCCCCATGCCGCTCACGTGTACGTCTTGCCCATCATCGGCACACTGCCCATGCCCCAGTCACCCCCGCCCGCCCCGGCCTGCGCGGGCCGCGGGGAGGAGGCGGTGGGCCCGGCCACGTAGGGCCATCCGGGGTGGGCCGAGGTGATGGGCGCGGCAGGGGAGCTGCAGGGCAAGGGGACCGGGGGCGGTGGTTAGTAACAACGTGGTATTGGGGGTAGGGGGGGGTCGGAAGGCTCATCCTCAAAAGTAACCTCCCTCCCCACCCCTCTGACCCTCCCTCTCCCCTACCCCACACCCCCTCCTCACGTGCACTGGTCCCCCCCCGACGCCCCCAGGTAGCTCCACGCCACCTCCTCCGCCGCCACGAAGTAGGTGCGCTGCACGCCGCCGCCGCCCGAGGCGGGGAGGGGCGCGGCGGGGCCTGCAGGGGGACGGAGGTCGGGTTTCATGTGGTAGGGTGGAGGACGAAGGGGCGAGGGAGGCAGCAGGGCGTATAATGCAGGGGTGCCAGTGGGTGTGCTACACGCCACCCCCCGTGGGAGGGGGCGCGGCAGGGCCTGCGGGTGGTGATTAGAGGGATGGGAGGCGGGGCGGAATGGGACATGGGGGATAGGGAGCAGCTGGGTGCATGAGTTGTGGAACGTGTAAGGCGCTGAAGTGACACACGCCCGCCCAGGCCCACCTTTGACCGTGTAGACCCCCGCCATGCCCCCTCCCATGTGGCTGTTGACGTGGCCTGCAGTTGGACGGGGGGGGGAACCGGGGCACAGGGTGGGTGGGTGGGTGGGTACGAGGGTGTCAAACGGCCAGGGCGAGGATGCGCTTCGGTCCTGGCCCTCCCCCTTCCCCCTTTCCCCGTCGCCCTTTCCCCGTCCCCCTTTCCCCCTGCCTCATGGTTCCCCCGGCGGGATGCTAGGCTCTCGGCACCTCAGCCCGCACGCTACGGCATCGTCCCTGCCCCTCTCCCCCTATGCCTGCCTTTCCCCCTGAACCCTTCAACCCCCCTTGGCGCTCCCTGGACGACCCCCCCCAGGCACCCACAGTGGAAGAGCCACACGCCCGGCTCATCGGGGCGCATGTTGACCTGGGAGGATGGGGGGGGGGGCGAGGGGGAAGGGAGGGTGAGAATGGGGTGGCCTGTTTGTGCTGACGGCGGCTGCTGTGTGGTCGGAAGGGGGAGGCGAAGGGGCGCGATAGGGTGAGTGTGGCCCATGAAAGGCGAAATGCGGGCCTCAGCCGCCAAAGTGCTTTGGGGCCGGGCAGCTAGTGCTGACCGCGTGCCGACGACCCCCTACTGCCACATCTCCCTCCTTGCTCACCGAGTAGGCGGCGGTTGGGATGGCCGTGAACTGGTCCACGTGGTGACCGTTGAGCTGCGGTTGGAGAACGGTTGGAGCGGTTGTGCTTGGTTGGTTTGGCGCCTTTCACATCGGCTGCACCCTCGCTATGTCAGAAGAGTACATCCTTAAGCCCACGACCCTAACCAGCAACGCCCAAGATTCATACATCCCACCTCCACCCCGTGCCAGTGGTCAGAATCCTAACCGCCAGCCGCCAGCCACCAACGCCCAAGATTCACGCATCCCAGCCCCATTCACCCACCTCCACGCCGTGCCCGTGCCAGTGGTAGTTGTGCAGTCCGTCATGGGAGCCCACGGAGGCCACGTGCCACCGCACGCGCTCGCCCACGTGCAGGACGAGCGAGTCGGGGGGCGCGTTGCACCTTGGGGGGGGGGGGAGTGGAGGGGGGCGTTAGGGCGGGGAGGGTGGGACGAAGCAATGCTGGCGTGTTTGGGTGTGGGGATGGTGGCGCTCCGTCAGCTTGGACCGCTGCAGGCATGGATGGGCGGCCCCAGTCTACATGCTGCCTGCCATCGGGGCGCTTCGAGGGGAGCACGGCGCGCTTGCCCCTCCTCCTCCCCGCTCTCCCTTCCCCCTCCTCCTCCCCCGTCCACCTTCTCCCCCTCCCCCCTCCTCCTTCCCCCTCCTTCTCCCCCGTCCCCCTCCTCCTCCCCCCTCCTCCTCCCCCCCTCCTCCTTCCCCCCCCTGCCTCACCACACGTAGCCGTTCATGACGTTCTGGGAGGGGGAGGTGCCGGCGGTGAGGGCGGGGTCGTGCTGGGCGGCCAGGGCCGAGGCCGTCTCGTCCACCACCTGTCGGGGTGCAGGAGACGGGGGGCGGGAGACGGGGGGGGGGGCATTTCTACTGAGCGTCTTGAAGGGAGCGCCCGCTCCCCACTCGACCCTGGCCTTCTACCTTCAACCTTGGTGTGCGCGGCGCTGAGCTTTTCGGCGAGCTCCCCAGCCGCTGTCAGTCTCGCGGTCAAGTCCTTCTCCTTTTGCTCTTGAAGCCTCCCCTCTCTCCCCCCCTCTGTCCACCGCCCCCCCTACCTGAAAGACCGTCACCACCTCCAGGTCCACGTCCCTTGCCACCCGCCCCTCCACCCGCCCCCAGCGCCCCTCTTCCCCCCCCCCCCCGCCCCTCTTCCGCCCTCCCTGCCCCCCCCCCCAACGCCTTCAACGCTCCCACCTGGAAGATGGTCACCACCTCGCGGTCCACGTCAGCCGGCCGCCCCCCCCGCGGCCCCGCCGCCCCCCGCGCCACCACGATGAGGGGCCCAAGCAGCCCCGCATTGTCGTGGCCCACGGGGTCGGCTGGTGGGGAGAGGCGGGGCAGAGGAGGGCGTGAGAAGTGAGGACGAAGGGTCGCCGGGGCTTGAGGGGACGAAGGCCCTGGCATGGGAGGGTCTTGGCCTGCGCCAGCCTGGAGCCCCCCCCCCACCCCCACGCCCGACTCCTCCCCCCATCACCCGATGTCTGTGCCTCTACTGCCTCGGTCCCACTTGGTGCCTCGACCCGCAACTACCAACCGCCAACCGCCAACGCACCCGAGCTGCGGTACAGCCACATGCGGCTGGTGACCGTTGCCCCGGCCGGCGGCCCTGCCTCCTCCGGCACCCGGTACAGGTACGTCACCACGCCGCCGGGCGGTACGGGCCCAAGATCCGCGGATTTGAGTCCAGATCCAGATCCGGATCCCGAGCCGGCGGGCCCGTCCCACGTGACGAGCCCGCCCGTAGGCACCAGGTTGGCGGGGAAGGGCAGCGTGTTTCGAAACACGATCCGGATCACATCCCCCACGCTGCCGTACAAGGCCGGGCCCAGATTGCCCAGGTGGTCCCACTCCGGTCCCCTCTTTTTCAGCGTCTGAGGGCAGAGGGCAGGGCAGGAGGGGTACAGGCTGGTTCAGCGTATGGGAGGCAAGACAAGGTCCAAGAGGGGAGAGCAGGTGGACGGGGATGGATCGAGGGCTGCTGACGGAGGAAGGCTGCCGACACGGGTATGCTAAGAGTCCCCATCCCACACACAGGTGAACTCTGTCGTACAGTGCCGTACCTTGAAGCTGCCGTCCGTGTATTCCCGGTACTGCGCCTTTGCGTACGTCCCCCCCACGCGGCTGGTCCCGGGCGGCAGCAGCTTGGCTGCCGTTGCGGCCATGAAGCATCGGTTGGCGCCGCTGGGGGCATAGTCCCAGTCTACCTGACAGGAGGGAGGGGGGTGGGTGGGGGGAGGGGGGGTGGGGGGGTGGGGGGGAGGGCGGTATCGAGAGGAGGGTAGGGGGGCAGCCGATGGATGAGAGGCGAGGGGCGGGGCAAGGGAAAGGAGTCCGAGGGCTTGCCGGGGCGTGCCGGAACAGGGGTGATAGTTGGACATAGGCGAGCAACACAAGAGCCCAGCGCTGTTGAGCCCGAGGGGAGGCAGGGGATAGGGCGTGGGGAGGGGCGGGGCGGGCCTGCCGAGTGCCCCGTCGCGCGCAACAGCCCTCACGGTGGCCGTCCGCAGGCATGATTTCGCCCCTCATCTTCCCCCTAATTCACGTCGTGAGCACAGTCTCACAGCGACAGCGACGCTGCAGCGCACGGTGTGTAAAGTGCCGACATGCGGGCGTCCGATACCCCGATTACTCTGCTCACTTACCCTTTCAGCGGATATGAAGTACGTTCTCCCCAGCGCCTCCACTGACAGAGAGACTTGCGCGACAGAGCCTTGTTCCGGCAAACGTAGTCCGAGCCATTCCCCCAGCACAATGCCCAGTCCAAACAATACGACGGCTATAAGAACTCGTATCGCGATGTCACGGCGGGGTAAAGGGGCTCCGATGGCCTTGCCCACACCCGTCTCCCCATTACTCGCTTCTTCTATCTGCAGGGTGTGATAGCCTGACTTCGACATCCTGCTCTCTACCAATGCATTGCTCTTGACGCGTGGCTTGTGTGCTGTGTAGCTTCGTGGGGGGGGGGCGAGAAGCGCATGTGACGAAGACTAATGTGCGGGCGATGCGGGTTACGACACGGTGACGGGTCCCGACCTCACCCTAGTTTTGCCACATCCCCGAACAACCCTACCTCCAGGACGGCGAGTGCCTCAAATGTGTGGAGGCGCCAGGATGGCTAGGTGGGACCCCAGCCTTCCCCAGGAACCCCGGCACGGGCAATAGGGCGCTGGCGGGACAACAACTGGCTGGCAACTGTAGGATGCGACGGGGGGCGCGAAAATGTTGCAGGGCAGGGAGCGTGGGGGTGTGCACTGTGCAGTCTGTGTGGCCATGGAAGGGTGGCGTGGGCTGGAGGGTAGGGCAGGGCAGCAGGCTGCAGGGCAGGTGCATATGAGTGCCCTGCCTCGCTCTGCTCGCCCCTGGCTTGCTCGGGAAGCCGTGGGAAAGCTGTGCCCCAGACTTCGGCAAAGGTCTTGGCACTGGACGGGACGGTGGGGGGTGGGGCGGGCGGTGTGTGCCACGCCGTTTAAAACTCGGGCTGTAGCACGCGCGATGAGCCCCGTGAGCTCGCAGCGCCGCAAAGGTTGTGCTCAACTGTTACCACACTCCGCGTTGCGCCGCGTCGCCAGAACAGGACTGCGCTTTCACAGCTGACGGACCATACGCAATTTGTAGTCCGTCAAGGGGCAGCCACGCGCCAGCTCTTGTACCTGCACCATAGATGCTTTCTTGTAGATGAAGGATAGCTTGTCCTGAGGCTCTTTAGGCAGAACCGTGGGGCCATGGCGGGGCTACGGCGCCTGTTATCCTTGGCGCTGATCAGCCTGGCCAGCGCCGCAGCCTCGAACAACGGATGGAGCTGGCCTGAAAACGAGCAACGACTTGTGGAGCACTATTCGCAAATAAAGGACTGGCGCGCTCATTCAGCGCGCTTCAACGTTTCAGCTGCATGGTGCGGTTCTGCTTTCTACTGTCGCCTGCTTGGGCTGGTGGCCGGGGGAATGACCGGGGGAATGAAGGTGCAAAAGTCGGTGCCATCCTTGCGCCCGGTCTGCCCCCGCAGCAAGAAGAAGCACCGGCTGCGGTGGGCCTACTTCACACGTCACTCGGGGACGCTCTGGGATTGGATTGCGGTCGCAGACAACCTAGATATCTGTGAGCCGGCGGGGTTGGCGGGGTCGGGAGGTCAGGTCAGGGGGCCGGGTCCCAACACGTGTGCAGTCGCTCGACCGCGCAAGCCGTATACGTTCGATCATACACCTGATGACGCCCCCATCGTGGCCCTCTCCTCTTCCATGGCAACCCTACCAGCCTGGACGGTAATCCAGACCAGGTGGGCAGTCAAAAGGGGCGTGGGAGGGCACCCGGTCGCACACCGGAGCAGGAAAGGGGTCCTGCACATACATGGGGGGCGGCATGGCTCGCTGCGTGCCCCCGGTCTGGAATGCATTACACTGCTCTCCGACTGCCAACACGAATGAGCGGAAGCTAGCCGGGCTGCCGGACTAGGTCTACGGTATCCGCGGTCCTGCCGGGGCTACCAACAACCCCAACATGCGAACTGATGTTGCACGGCCTGTCGGCCTGTCCACACTCCATCCCCTGCTTTCCTGGCCTCAGTTCTCTGACCCTCACTTCCGTCCCTCCTTCCATCAAGGCAGGCCTCCTGAAACGCCATCCGCTTCGATCGGTGTCCCTCCCCTCCCCATTTCCCCCCCGCATCCCTTCCCCCCATCCCTCCTACTCCTGCTGCATCCCCTGTCATCCTGAACCCAACCTCCGTTCCCCTTCCATCAAGACCGGCCTCTTCAAACCCCACGGATGCTTATCCCTCTCCCCCCCCCGGTCAGGAACTGGTGGGAGATGGTGGACCACCGTGTGGCCATCGACACGTACATCAACACGGGGCCCATCGCCAACGCCAAGTGGCGCGGCATGGGCCAGCTCATGTGCCACATGGCCGACGTGCTGGTGTTCTCGGACGTCATCCCCGACTCGCGCTCCGTGCTGCTGGGCAACTGCACCACCCCCATACTGCTGCTGGTGAGGGGGCAGTAAGGGGGGGAGGGGTTGATCGCTTGAACGAGTGGGAAACCACAGAGAAGTAAGGGTATGGCGGCAGTCAACGAGCCCGATGCGCACCTGGCGGGGGGGGGCGGGGGGGCAGCATGAGGAGGGAGGGGGAGGACAAGGGTGGCAGCACTGCACCAAGCCCATACTGCTGCTCGTGAGGGAGGGGCACACAGGATTCCATGGAGGGGGAGGGGGGGAAGGGCGGCAGCTGGGGGGGCCATGGGCGGGGGCAGAGGTTTGGTGGGGCCGGGGCGGCGGGGCCGGCACTGCACCACAGCCGTCCTGCTGGTGAAGGGCGGCTGGGAGCTGGGTGGAGGCGACTGATGTGCATGGCGCAGGCCGGCGCAGGGCCGGCGGGGCCTGCTGCCGCCCCCTCGTCTGCGCGGCTGCGAGGCACAAGGCCTCCCATGGGAGGGCGGCGGCGCACGCAGCCGGAGGGGGAGGCGCACGAGGCGCAGGCAGGCGCATCCGCAGCCCCCCTTGGGCCTGCCTCCCCGCAGCCGCATGCCGCCCTCACAGGCCCCAGGCGCAGCCGCCTGGGCGGGGGCTGGCATGGCCAGGCCGGGGCGAAGGGGCGCCCCCGGTCGTCTGGGGGTGGAGCGGGGCGGGGCGCACGATGGCGAAGGGGCGGCAGCGGCAGCGGCTGCCTGTCTGCACGGAGTCATGGGCTGGCAGGGATGGCAGGGCAGGGTCGTGCGGCGGGGTTGAGGCGCCGTGGGGCTCTGCTGGAGGGGCAGCGGACGGCCTCCGCCCTGGCCCCCCCCCCCCGGGGTCCTCCCCCATCGCACCCCGGCATGCAGCCCGCCCCCGACGCCCCACCGCACCCTGACACTCGCCTGCAACCATCAAACCATAGCTCCAGAGCTCAGCCGCCAGCACAGCAGCGAGCATCACTGGATGCGCCGTGATTCCGCTTCACTGGCCCGGTTTCGTTCCGCAGATGACCAACCGCATTGACGTGGCGGTTGCTGACAAGAAGAACTACTACAAGTTCATGAACGAGGTGGTGCAGCGGCCGTACGTGTGGTGGGTCCAGGGAGCGTGGGGCCCGGGGAGGGCACAGGCGGGCCCGAGGAGGGCCCCAGCTGTGGACGGTTGGGCCCGGCCCGGCCGGATGAGGGCGTTGGTGCAGCGGTTGGACGTGTGGGGGGTCGCTTGGCGGTCGGCAGCGGGGGGCTGCGGTGCGGGACGGGCGACGGGGACAGGGGGGACAGGGCAGGGGGGGTTCTCGAGTTGACCCCACACGCGACCCCCCGTGATGCCCCCTCCCCGTGCCCTGCGCCCTCCCCCGTCAGGTTCGTGGTGAACAACCCCTACGAGGCGGCCTACGCGGGATCGTGAGTGGCGGCAACTGGGGCCCGGGGGGGGGCGAGCGGGGGCCCAGCTGAGGCCCAGGGAGGCCCCGTACTGGTGGCGGTTGGTTGGGGCGCGGCCCGCTGGATGCCCCAAGCGCAAGGGCGCCCGGGGCCTACGTTGGGCCTGGAGGGGGCCTGTCAGGAGCCCCCGGGGAACTGCAACTCTGGCGGCCTGTGGCTCTGGAGGGAGAATGCGTGCCGCTCCCCTGCTCCCCCCACCCCGTGCCCCCTCCCCGTGTCCCCGCCGTCACCACCCTCCTCCCCCCGCCCCTTCCCCCGCACCCCACCCCCGCAGCAAGGGCGTCATCCTGCCCCCCGAGCGCACCCAGCTGCTCCGCCCCGTGGGCGTCACGCTGCTGGAGAAGCCCCCGCCCGAGGCCGCCGCCGCGCGCTCCAAGCTGGTGGCGCTGATCGAGCACCCGGGCAAGCCGCTGCTGGAGATCACCTTCATCCAGCCCTGGCTCAAGTGAGGGGGGAGGTCCTAAGAGGGGGGGAGGCAAGGGGGGGAGGGGAGAGGGGAAAGGGGAGGAGGAAGGGGAGGAGGCTGCTGGAGGTACCAGGCACGGGTGGAGGAAGAGGGGTGCGAGTGCGCCTTAAACTGACCCTTCCGTCTGCCGTACCGTGCCTTGCCGCCAGGGAGCGGAACCTGATGGAGTACGTACAGGTGTACGGCAAGATCTACGGCGGGCCCGTGGTGCTGTCCCAGCACAAGGCCGTGATCTCGGTGAGTCCCTGAACCTCCCCCCCCTTTCCACCGGGATAGGATCGGCTTAATGCGCATGGGGGAACGCGTTTCAAGAGGGGGAGGGATAGGGGCGGACTGGCACCGGGAATGGTGGTAAGGGCGCGGCTGGCCATTGTCCAACCTCCGCCTTCCCTCTTCCTCACCCTCCCCTCCTCTCCCCCTTTGCCCCTCTCCCTCTGCCCCCAGATTCCTTACCAGGTGGGCAGGCGGGGGCCCAGGCGCAGGGCAGGAGGGGGCGAGCGGCTGCCCCCAGGGTCGGGCGGGAGGGGCCGGCGCACTCCGGCAGCACAGGCGGAGGCAGCCCGGAGGAGCAGGGGCCCGGGAGCCCAGGCTGTTTGGGAGAGCTGGAGAGGGGGCGGGGTCGCGGAGGAGTGTCGTGGACAGGGGCCCGGGCGGGGACCTGGACCTGGGGGTGGCGGCGGCGGTGGCGGTGGGGTTTGGGGCCGGCCCCTTCCGCGTCGTTACTCGATGGACGGCGGTTGGAGGCAACGGCCCCGATTCCGTCGGGGCTTCGACAGGGGAGTGGGTGGCGGGGGCCGGACTGGTCACTGCGATCTACCATGCACAAAGGGGGGGGGGCAGGGGCCCATGTCTTAGGCGTGTGCTCGGGGGCCTCCTTGGCCCTGGCGGCAACGGCTTCCTCAGCTGACGCCCCGCGCCCTCCCTCTCTCGCCGCCGCCGGGTCCGGTGTCGCCATCGCCCTCCCCCTGCTCCGCCCCCCCCCTCCAGGCCTCCGTCATGAAGGTGGGTGCCGGCGGGGGAAGGGAACAGGAGACTGGGTTCGCGGGGCCGAAGGGCGATGGGATGGCGTGGGGCGTGCTGAGAAAGGTAGCTTCTGCGCGGCTGTCTGGGGAGCAGCAAGAGGACGTCCGCCCGGGGGGGCGGAGGAAGGGCGCGCAGGGAGCGCCAAAGCCAGCCGCGCGCTCCTGCTCGTGAAACGCATTCCCACGTTCCGTACACCCTCTGTGTGTGTGCCGCTACCGCACGCGTGCCGAACGCAGATGTACGAGGGCATGGTGCAGGGCACTGTGTTTGCGGTGCCTACGCCCCGCTTCTTCAAGGAGCTGGTCATGGACACGTACAACGGCACCATGATGGAGTTCTGCTGCCGGTGGGGGCGGGGGGCGGAGTGGGGTGCGGGGAAGGGGCGTGTGTGTATGGGCGGGGCGGGGGGCATGGACACGTACAACGGCACCATGATGGAGTTCTGCTGCCGGTGGGGGCGGGGGGAGGGGGATCGGGGGCACGGCGCGGCAGCACTCAAGCCCAATGGAACGAAAGTGCAGCCTCTCCCACCCTCCAGGTTCCCCACCTACCGCCCGTCTGGGAGGCTGCTCCCCCCTGCCCATGGCTGTGCTTGGCACCCCGCTCCCCGCCTGACACCCTGCTCCCCCCCCCCCCAGTGCCTGGGTGAAGGACCACCCCGAAGACTGGATGGAGGTGGTGGACTGGTACCACAAGGACTTCAGTGAGCGAGGGGGGCGGAGGGGGGGAGAGGAAGTGGTCGCAATAGCGGCAGGAGGGCGGGAGTGGTTGGCAATGCGCAAAGAGATGACTCTGGGCCCCAGAGTCTGGGGCCAGGTGAAAACGAGACCCCAGACTGTAGGGGCGAATAGACGGGAGAGAGGGGCAGCAGAGGGCCCTGAGCAAGGGGAGCAGGGGCGAACGGACCCCAAGACTGCGACTGACCGCTCGGCTTCCCCCCCCCCCCCAGTTGACGGCCACGCCATGTTCGACTCCTGGGACGAGCTGGAGCAGCTGATCAAGGGTGGGGCTGGGAGGGGGGGCTGGGAGGGGCCTCTCGGGGGGTGCTCCATGGGAGTGTGGGCTGCCCGGGACAGGAGAGGTGAGGGCACGGGGGGGGAGGGGCCTGGGTGTGTGTGTAGCGAAGGAAGATCGCGTCGTCTGCACAAGAGAAGCATGGCTTGCGAAGGGGGGAGTTGGAAGAGGGGTGAGGGCACGCGGGGTCAGGGGTGCCCTGCAGGGAGAGGAGCAGTTCTGAAGGGGGGCCCGTGGCGGAGGTGACTGCGGCCCGATGGCCGTGCCACGCGTGTCGAAACACACGCCTTTCCCCCCCCCCCTCCCCCCCCAGGCGAGGGCAAGTACACGCCCGAGTTCCTGGCGGACAAGAAGGCCACCTCCAAGCGCCTCATGCTGGCGTCGCGCAAGGTGTCGCTGGACGGGTACAGGTGCGCGCGGGGGGGCGGCATGACTCCTGTGATGTGACGGGCACAGGCGCGACCGTGCCTGCGTCCAGCGGGGAATGGGAGGTGAAGGGCTCTGTTCGGCGTAAGGACTGAGGCGTAAGGACTCTGCAACCCCCTTCCCCCACTTACCAAGGCACTCTTTAGGTTGTAACGGCGCGTGCCCGCGGTCAACCCTTCCCCCCCCTTCTCCCTCCCCCTCCCCCTGGTCAGGGACCTGGTGGAGAAGATGGAGCGTCAGTCGTGCGAGTCATTGCACAGGTGGGGCCGCGGTTGGGGGGACAGGGTAGGGAGGGTGGGCACGTCAGGCAGGCAGCCCGCAACCCCTGCCCGGCAGCCAGCCGCTCTCCCTGCACTCCCTCGCTCATCCTTTCCCTCCACTCGAAACAGGTGTAGGGCGCGCATGCCTTTCTTACTCTCCTCTTCGCCCCCCCCCGCCCCCCCCCAGGGCCGACATGTGGCCCCCGCCCTACGCCAACGCCTGGAAGCGGCCCGAGCGGGGCTGGTGAGGCGGCGGGTGCCGGGGCAGCAGCAGCAGCAGGCATCGCATGCACGGCACAGCAGACAGGGCTGGGGTACTGCGGAGGCAGCGCTCTTCTCAGCGGAAACGGATGTGGCCCGAGCGCGGGTGCTGTGGGGCCGGTGGGGTGGGAGAGGTAGAGGCTGCGGAGTCCGGGGAAGGGGAAGCGCCTGCTCTCGGCCAAGGGGCAGTTAAGGGGGGCCGGAGCCTGCCGGAGCGACCGCCGGGTTTGGACGGAGGAAGCACCGCTTCGGAGGCTGAGGCGGAGCTTGGAGCGGCCCCTGCAGCGGAGGGGGCGGCAGCGCGCCGGGGGCTGTTGCAGGGAGAGGATTGCGACCCCAGCAGAGCACGGCCTAGCGGAGGAACGGGGCGGAGCGCTCGCTCGGGCGCGCTGTGCTGTGGCGTGCGGAACTGTGAGGTGCGGCGCGGCATCTGTCTCGTGAAGAGTCTGTAGCGGGGTCAGCCCGCAGCACTGGAGGTCTGGGGCCGGGAAGGACGGAGCGGGGCGGGCGTGGTCCCAGCCGGCCGAGCGAAATGCGTTGAAAGACTGCCGTCGTTAGAGTTTCCATGTCACCGGCGGGCTAAGCAGGAGGGGAGGGGAGGGGCCATGAATCGGCACAGACTCGAGCTCGTGTTCGCAGGGGGAGGGAAGGGGGATGGGTGTGGGGGGGGGGGTGACGGACAGCGGGGCTCGGTCTGGGCTGGGGGCTCGCTGGATGGCTGTTGAGTGGAGTGTGCGACGCGAATTCGCTCCACGTGTAAGCTTTTGCGGTTGCGGTAGGTGAGTGCCTTCATCTTGGCGTCGGGAAACCTGCCTGACGCGACCTGCACGACGCTTCGCCTTCACCACTTGCAGACACCGCTTGCAGACACTTTTTGCAGCAAGTCCACATCACCGTTAGCACCGCTCAAGAATGCTCGCATCACGCTCGCGAGCCTTCGCGCCGGCGACACCTCGCCGCGCGGCCATCCATCGCGCGCCATCCCTGGTCGCGGTCCGGCAGCCGGGGCCCGGCGCCGCAACATCGCCTCCTTCCTCGCGCCTCCGAGTCGTGACCGCAGCGGCGGCCGAGGGCTCCGGCCCCAACGGCGGTGCCTCGGAGGCGCCTCCGCCTCCGCGTAGGCGCGGTCGCCCGGGTCACATCGCTCTCCCCGCAGACCAAGCGCAGGCAAGCACACGCCTCCCCGCCCTTCCTCGCGATGCGGCTCCTGCCAACTGCCCCAACTGCTGCCCGCCCCCGCCCGCCCCCCATCCCCCAGGCCGAGCTGGAGGCACTGCTGGCGAGGGAGGCGGAGCAGGCGCGTCCTTCCCGGGGTGCTTGGAGGGAACTTGCAGAGGCGACCCGTGCTTGGAGGGCAGACGAGACGCTGCTGCCCCGCCTAGGCACACCCACGAATCCTCCGGAGCACGGAACCTCCTGCAAGATCCCCTCTTGCCTCTCCCACCCGTGTGTGTGCAGGAGAATCCTCCCCAGGCGGGGGCGGGGCTGGCGGAGCAGCGGGCGAGGGCGGTGCGCCTGAGGCTGCCGGTGCGTGCGTACACTTCCGGGCACAAGCAGATGCAGGGCGCCTTACGGACAGGCAGAGCTGGACCCCGTCCTCGGCCCCGCTCCGCCCCCAGACCCTCGTTTGGCCACCCTCCTGCTCATCGCCACCCCTTCGCCATGATCCCTGTCCCCCCCCCATGGACGCCCCCCATTTCGGTGGTCCCCCCCCCCCTGCAGGACCGCTCCACGCTGCTCCACGCCGCCGCCCGGGCCGGCAGCGAGGCGGGGGTGCGGGCGGTGCTGGCGGCGGGGGTCAGCGCCCAGGCCAAGGACCGGGTGGGTGGTGTGGTGCGGATGGGTGGAGCGCGTGCGGTCGCGGGCGAGGGCGCGGCTGGTGGGGCGCTGGTGCAGCCCACCCCGCCCTGGGAGCCGCCACTCCAGTGCCCAGCCACCGCTCCTTAAGGCCCCACTCCCCAGCCACTGAGTCCCCACCGTATGCCCTGTGCCATCCGCGCCTGCAGTCGGGCCGCACGCCCCTCCACGTGGCGGCGCGGGAGGGCCACGTGGGTGCCGTACGGGCGCTGCTGCGGGGCTGGGCCAGCACGGAGGCACGTGACAAGGTGGGTGGGTGGGCGGGGGAAAGGGGGTGCCAGAGCCTCAGGCCCGGGGCTTATCTGGTCTGCGTCTGCCCCTTCGCCCCTAATCGCCTTGTGGTGCTTGATGGGTTCGTTCCCACGGTTCGTTCCCGCCCCGGCATGCAGTGGGGCGATGCCCCCCTGCACGTGGCCACTCGGGCGGGTCATGTGGGCGCCATGGAGGCCCTTCTGGAGGCGGGGGCGGACTGGGAAACGGGCGGCAGGGTGCGTGGGTGGGCAGGGGCAGGGTGGGCAAGGTGCGCAAGGCATGGGAAGGGCGATCGAGCTTAGCGACGGCGCCTGTTCGTGCCCCAGCCATCCCTACCCCCTCCTTCCATTCCCTTCTACTTGAACCTTGCATTCCCTCCCGCCCTCGACCGCAGGACGGCGAGGGGCCCCTCGACCTGGCCGTGGGCACCGGCCCGCCCCTCAAGGCGCTACTGGCCCACGTCGTATCGCGTACGGTGGGTGCCGTACTTGTACGGCCGGTATGCTGTTGTCCAAGCTGTCCAGCCGAGGGTACGGCAGATGCCGATGCCTTGTCCTGACGCCCTCGTGTGGCCCTCTCCGCCCACCCATCCCCCCGCCCACCTACCCCCCCCACCCCACCCACCCCACCCACCCACGCTCCCATCCCTCAAGGCTGGCTGGAACCCCCTCCACGCGGCCGCCTGCGAGGGGGACGCGGCGGAGGTGGCGGCGCTGCTGGCGGCGGGGGCGGGCCTGGAGGCCCGGGACCGGGTGGGTGGGGGTGGGGGTGGGGATTGGGCTGGTCGACGAGTGGATGGATGACAGGGCGGGTGCTCTGCCAGTCGGGTGGGTGCGGTGGCCTCTTTTCCCTCTGGCCCTCTACCAGTCACGGCTCCCGAGGTCCCAACCAACAAGACCACTCCCCCCCCCCTCGACAGTCCGGCGCCACCCCCCTGGCGGTGACGGCCTTCTGGGGCCGCCCCGAGGCCGCCCGGGCGCTGCTGGGCGCGGGGGCGGACACGGAGGCAGCCACACACGTAAGGGGGGAAGGGCTGGGCCGAGGGGCTGGGGGAGGGGGTCGCAGCGACCCGGAGGCGGTAGCTACAGGCATGTAGCGAGAAATGCCAGGGCCGTCACAGAAGGGAGAAGTGAGAACCCCTTGCACCCCCCGATCGCCGCCTTGGATGGTGATCGAGACCTGTGGCTGCCCCATGCACCCGCTGCTTCTAACCCCCGGCCCTCTTCCCCTCCCCCCTCCCCCCCTGCGTCACCTCCCCCCCCCTCTCAGGACGGTGACGAGGCGCTGCGGCCGCTCATCGACGCTGACGTGTGCATCGATCCCATCATGGAGGCAAGGGGGGGGGGACTGGGTGAGGGAGAGGGGATGGGGGGAGGGATGGGAAGAAGGGGAAAGAGGGGGGGATCAAGAGGGGGAGGACGGTTGAAGGGAAGGGGCGTGCGCATCGACCCCGTTGTGGAGGTGTAGGGAGGGGGGCGGGTTCACTGAGCCCTGTCTTGGGGTAAAGTATAGGAGTCGCTAGGGAGCAGGTAAGGCATTGCGGTGCTGAAGCTTCGTCCCTCCGGTCCCAATGCAAGCTGCCTGCCTGCCTGACCGTCCTCCTCCCGGCTTCCACAGGGCTACTTCGACTCCCGCGGCACGCCCCTCCACGCCGCCGCCCGAGACGGATACGTGGGGGTGGTAGAGGCGCTGCTGGGGGCGGGGGCGGCGGTGGACGCACGGACCGAGGTGGGTGCGGGGGAGGGCCAGGGCCACGGGCTAGGGGGAGGGGTAAGGGCCTGTGGCCGTGATGAATACTACAACATACACATTGATCCCGGACGTCTTACCGCCATCTCGACTTGCTTGCCGACTCGTAAGCCCTGCTGCCCTCTGCTGCAGAACGGCAGGACGCCCCTAATTCTGGCGGCCAACGAGGGGAAGGGGGAGGTGGTGGGAGCGCTGCTGGAGGCGGGGGCGGACGTCAACGCGGCGGCCCAGGTGGGCTCAAGAGACGGAGGGAGAGAACGGTTGCAAGATGCGGCAGCCGCTCTCGGCGGCGGAGCTTATGCATCCATACCCTCCCGCCCGGCCCAACCTGCCCGCCCCCTGCCCCTCCACGCTTCGTTGATGTCTTCTACCCCACCCCCAGAACGGCTGGACGCCCCTCCACGCGGCCGCCCACCTCGACCACTGGGGCCTGGTGCAGGGGCTGATCGAGGCGGGGGCGGACGTGGGGGCGTGGTACCGGGTGAGTGAGCAAGCGGGGTTCGGGAATGAAGCTGCTGTAGGGGCTGCAGCAACGAGCTAGTGGCTGGGCCCACACCGCCGTCCCCGAGCCCCCGACCCGTCTCCACCCGCCCCCACCTGAACCCTGCTTGGCCCCCGCCCCCGCCCCCCCCATCCACCTCCCCACCCCGGGACGGAGCCACACCGCTCCGCATCGCCTGCCAGGACTCGCTCCGCTCGGTGCGTGTTACTCCTTGCGTCTAGTGTACTGCTGTATCTGTGTTGGCACACGCCCCTGGTATGGATAGTATCTGCCCGCGTTCGTGCGAGGATGCGACTCGTCCTTTCACACCTGCTTGTCCCCTTTCTCCGCTCCTTATGCCGTACAGCTCGGACTATGGAAGGGCCCCAACCGGTCCGTGGCAGCCCTGCTGGCGGCGGGGGCCGACGTGGGAGCCGTCGACCAGGCAAGGGGGAAGGAGAATGAAAGAAGGGGTGTGGAGCAGCGGAAAGGAGAATCGAACCAAGGGTTTCGCCACCGGGTTCCGCCCGGAGCCAGCGTCCAAGCAGTGGAGCTAGCGGTCATCAGGGACACGTGGCGCCACCGGGGATCGCCAACGGCATTAACCGCCCGACCGCCTCCTTGCCGCGCGTCCAGGCCGGCCGCACGCTCCTCCACGTGGCCGCACGAGAGGGCCACGCAGCCCTTGTCCCCGTGCCGATACACGCAAAACACCCACGCTTCACCCCCCCTGCACCCCTGCAGGCCGGCCGCACGCCCCTCCACGTGGCAGCGGGTGCGGGCCACGGTGTCATCGCCCGGGCGCTGCTGCGGGCGGGGGCCGACCCCGCGGCAAGGGACAAGGTGGGCGGGCGGGCGGGCGGGTGGGCGGGCGGGCGGCATCCGCAGGTACGGCACGCACGCACCGACACTCGGGCCGACCTCGCGGGCGCCTCTGCCCTGCCGCCTCACCCTCCGCCCCCCCCCCCGCCCTGCCTCGCTCACTGGCTCCCCCCCTGCCCATCCGCCCGGGCATGCGGGCGCACGACCAGGCCGGCCGCACGCCCCCGGACTGCGCGCGTCAAGGGGCCGCCTCCGAGCCCTGGCGCCGGGGCCGGGGGGCTGCGGAGGTGCTCGCCCTGCTGGAGGCCGGGGCCGGCGGGGCGGGGGCCGGGGCCGGGAGCGGGACTGCCGGGCGCTCCAGCTAGCGAGGGCGGCGGGGGCCACCGTCCATCCAAGCGACTGCACAGGAGCTTGCGCCTCTGGGGGCCGGGGCCGGCGGGGCGGGGGCCGGGGCCGGCGGGGCGGGGGCCGGGGCCGGCGGGGCGGGGGCCGGGGCCGGCGGGGCGGGGGCCGGGGCCGGCGGGGCGGGGGCCGGGGCCGGCGGGGCGGGGGCCGGGGCCGGCGGGGCGGGGGCCGGGGCCGGCGGGGCGGGGGCCGGGGCCGGCGGGGCGGGGGCCGGGGCCGGCGGGGCGGGGGCCGGGGCCGGCGGGGCGGGGGCGGGGGCGCTGCATGCCGGGCGCTGTAGTGATGCTGGGGGTAGCTAGGTGGGCGGCCAGGAGGGAAGGGGATGGAGCGGCGGCACCGTCAGGAGCTGCGGGGGTGAGGCCGCCGGCGAGGCTCAGTCCTCGATGTTTACAATGAAGGACCCCCCTTGGGGTCACAGCGCTGAACGCTGGGGCCATGCGACCCACCTCACGGGCTTACCCCCTGCAAGCCAAAAACGCAAGTCCCTGGCATGTTATGCGCCGCCGAGCAACAGTTCCCTCCCTGCGGCTCCCTCCCGTCTTGTTATCCGCCGCAGAGTGCCCCGCCCCCGTTAGGGGGTATTCGGGCCTACATACCTAGCGAAGCCAACAGCGCTGGCAGCCACGAACGGGTGGTCAGCGGGTACCTCGTCCCAGCCCCTGACCCCCTGTGCGTGAGCCCAACCTCCGCGAAACACTGCAAACGGCCCTCATGGTCCTGAGCGTCCCTGTGCGCATACTTGTACCTCCTGGCCCGGTCCATCGCGCATACCGCGGCCAGACATGCAAGGGTTAAGGACTTTGAAGAGAGTGATTCGGCTACGTTCCCACCCAGCGCGGGTAGGGGTAGGGGGGATCCTGACCTGTTTGAAAGCATGCTGCACCACACACACGCTGGATGTGGGGCGGATCACCCCTGTGAGAAAATCCGCAGCGAAGGTACGCACGCAGTCCCTCGGTGGTGGGGTGTGAGTGGGCACCGAGCTGGACGGGGGGTCAGATTAAAGACCCCTGGGGGGGCACAGGTACTTGATGTGAAGCCAGATTCCCCCTCACAAAAGTCCACTTTGGAGTTCACCTGTAGTTCACGCGCAGATAAGGACTACGGATTCACCACGGCGCATAAGCGTTACGCACGGGACGGGAGAGGACGCGCGCCTCAAGACAACCAGGCGGTGTGCACTCGGTGGGGGGGCCGGAAATGCACATTCCCGAACACGGTCGCTTCGTTGACGAAATTCAAAAACGTTCCACCGACATATAGAAAGGTAGAGCTCAGTGAGGTGATTGCCGCAGCGGAGAAAACGCGCGAGACACCCTGTGCGGTTCACGCCGCACCGACAGCCCCAAGTCGGCCCGCGGTGACCTCTCCGACCGCTTCGCGCGTGCAGCCCCGACCGCCGGCGGCGGGGGGCATTTGTGCATAGCATCAACAGCAACACGCACAGCTATGCAGCACGGCAGTCCATAATCACTCGGCGACCGACGCAAGCACCTAAGCCTCCCAACCAAAAACGCCGACACACGCTAACGTTCGCCTTTTCCGCCGCGATTTAACGGTTGGATCGTATACGTTCCGGATGCAGACCTCTCTAAAATTTCATGTAAAATGAGCGTCGCGCTCCGACCCGATACAAAGATGTACATGCTCACCACCGAGCGGCAGCGTTCGCATCTGCCACCACTGCGACGCACACCTACATGCTAACGCCGCCATAGGTACGGTGCTAGCGCGCGCTCGGAGCGAGAGCACCCAAAACATTTCGTTGGGAGTTGTGCCCCAACGACCATACCGTTGCCCTCCCACGCGTCGGCCCCCGATACCCACGCTCCCCCGCCCCCGTCCATCCCCACCTCCCTCCAGCCCCCCTCCAACAACCTCTCTCCCCACCGCCTATCGATTCGCTGCCCCCCATTAAAGTCCCACCTACGGCAAAAACTTCATACATATACCCCCGTCTACCCTTGCCAACCCACCTCCACCACGATCCAAAGTCCACCACGGCTCCTCTCATCCCCGCCCCGACCCCCATCATCAACACTCAGCCACAGATCCCGCGCATACACCCGCTATCGCCTTCAACACTCGGCTTCAACACCGGCGCCTATGGGGGCCCGGCCGGGTACCTTAGCGCCGAGCCTGAGACTGGCAGCACTGCTGACGCAGGAGCGGGCCGCACCCCAGCAGGCAGGCCCACAGCCGCCAGCAGCCCCGCCCCTTCAGACCCAGGCGCCAGCGACGCAGCCGAGGGGATGGGGGAGAATGTTGGCCTTGCGCCGGACCCCTCCCGCCTCCACACTCTGCGTGGCGCCACCTGCGGCATCTCAGATCTGGATCTGATCACCACCAACGCCCCTCCACACGACCTGACGGCCGTCCTGCGAGAGGCGGCCGAGGACCCCAACTTTGTAGCGCGGCTCGAGTCAGGCGAGCGCATGGTGCTCACCTCCCGCGGCGGCGATGCGCTGGTCAACGACTACAACCCGCTGGTGCCCATCCTGGCCTACCCTCACCTCTTCCCTCGGGGCACGGGCCAGCGCCCTAAGGGCATGGGCGAGGGGACCTGCGCCATGATCCGGCTCATGCGCTGGAGCCCTTCCGGCACGCCCAGCTCCGACGACCCGCTCTTCGTGCTGGACATGCACGACACGATCTCCCGCCACTTGGTTAACACGGAGGCCAGCATTCAGTTCAATGCCACGCCCGAGCAGGTTCGGGAGATCAGCACGCTGACGCCAGCGGAGGTGACGGGGGCGTTTGCGGTCATGGCGGAGGGGCTACGTGGCGAGAAGCTGCGCTCGCACCTGCACGCCCTGCCTCCCAAGGTGGGCAAGCTGGTGCGGGCGGCAAGGGCCGTGGCTTCGCGGGTGCCGGGCTCCCCTCAGGAGGCCTGGTCGCTTCGCAGCCGCGCCTACGCCGCCTGGCAGGTCTTCGGCCCGCCCACCTGTGCCGTCACGCTCAACCCCAGCCCCCTGGACTCGGAGTACGTCTTCCGCATGGACGGGCAGCGGTACCGCTTCACGGCCGACGGTTACCCCCGCGACCGTCCCCTGGACCGGGACTGTTGGGCCTACACCACCAGCCACCCCACCTACCTCGCCCAGTTCGCCCTCACCTTCGTCACGGCCTTCCGGCAGACCTTCTGCAGCCCTTGCGGTCTCTTTGGCACCGTGGACCACTCGGTGTTTAAGTTCGAAACCAACCAGCGCGGGGACCTGCACGTGCACTGCCTGCTCTGGCAGCGCGAGCTGCCGCCGGAGCTACTGCAGGAAGCCCTGCGCGGCGAGCTGCAGGAGGCCATGCTGCGCTTTATGGAGTCCATCCAGACGCAGTGGTTCCCCAGCCCCACCCAGCACGCGCCGGCGTACGGCGTGCAGGCCTCGGCGGCGGCGCCCGAGGAGGCGCCCGCCGCTAACCCGCCTGCGGCTGCCGTACACAATAGGTGCGGGAGCATAGGCAATCGCCGTACGTACCCGAACCACGGGTTCTTATTTCAACCGAAGGCCGGGGCCACGCACCATTACGCCCTTCCTCTCACACCCTGTAAACCACGCACGCCCTTCCTGCGCCTTCACGGCCCTCTCCAGCGCCACCATCTGCACGACCCAGCAAGCCTGTGTGCTTTTCAACTGCACATTCTTCCCACCATCACGTACGCCCTACACATTCACACCGTTCGCCGCACGCAAAAACCCTTTGCTCCTCCCTTCCGCGAAGCGCACGCTTCGCGCTGGTACCACTCAGGGCAAGGGTTATCAACAACATCAAGCGAAGCACAGACAACCAAGTTGTGTCAGGCAATTCCTGTCTGGAGCCACGGGAGGCCGTCTGCTTGGGGAGCCAGGGCATAGCGACCGGGGGTAGGGGGGGGGGAGGCGGACCGTACCTGGCCAGGGGCAAGGAGCGAGGGGCGGGGTTGCGGCGAGGAGCGGGGCACCAGAGCGCAGCCGAGGTTGCGGGAGAGCCCTGGAGATAGAGCGGTGCGCATGCTCTGCCAGAATCGGGTCTGCAACCGCCTGCTCTGAGACGCAATTGATGCGACGGTCCTTTCTTGCGAGGAGGTGCTCGCGGTCCTGCGCGGTCGCGGCTGTGCACCGTGTCCTGGAGCCACGCGCGAACTTGCTTTTCGCGCCCATACCGTGATGCCACAAGTTTTGCCTTGCGTATTGCTAAAATGTCACGCTGGTATCGGGTAAAGTTCCATTCAGGTCCGTTTCGGCGTGACATGTTTGGAAAGAGTTGCACCCGTAGCCCAATGACTTCCGCACTTGTCTATTATACTGCATTGAGGTGAACACGTTCCGTCAATTTTGCGCGATCGAAAAATTAGTTGACACTATGTCGCGGCGCGTTGATTGGCGTTGGAATCCTTTTTGCGACCATCTTCGCCACGCCCCCTGCCCCACCAAAGCTCAAGCCCGTGCGGCTTGCTAGGTTGGGCGAAGCTATTTCTATGCCACGCGACTCAGCGCCGAGGGCCTCGATGCACGAACCCGCCATCCGCGCGACCCCCGCCTCCCGTTCCCTGCCCCCGCCCCCGCCCCACATGCAGGGCCAATGAAAGGCCACAAAATCCATTCGGTACAGTCTGGCAACCGTCTGTCCCCCGCCCTTTCCTCCCTCCCCGCCGCCGTTCGTTCATTCGTTCCTCCCAGTAGTTCAGACCGTCGAAAGCTTACCGCCTGTATTTTTTGCGTTCAGGAGTCGAGCCCTACGTAACGCCTTCAAGTGAAGGCCACGCGCGTGGGCGAACAAACTTGCGTAAACCCCATGTACCCTTGCTCGGCCATGGATGCGTGGTGCCTCGCTCTGCCCCCAGCCATAACAAGCGACGCGTGGCTCCATCCGATCAGCGGCTTTAATTACATACACACACGTACATACCAGACCGAGCACCTTGCAAACGCGCGTGGCCCAGCCACCGCCGAGGACTACTCGGCCCAGCCACCCTTGTAACAACACAATACATCGACAGTGACATACAACACAATACCGACAGCAACACCTGTAGGGGACTTGGCTAACTTGATTGGCGATGGGCGACAGCCGACGAGTCAAAGTTGGTCTTGTGCCCGTCCTGGTAACTCTCTTCCTTCTTGGCACGAGCGCGGGTAAGCCTATCTGGTCAAGAGCACCTGCACCATGCTGGCGTTGTATTCTTGTTTGCCGCAAGCGTAGTCCGTGGGCGGGTGCGTGTAGTGCGTGCGGCCGACGAAACTCGCTGCCAAACTCGCCAGCACATTCAATATCAGCAGTGCGCGTCCACCCCATCAATGTGGCGTCACATTGAGCAACCGGCTGTACCTGTCGCTGCAAAGCTGTCGTCGCGTTGCGCACCGAAGTCGGGTCGCTCGGCCTTGACGGCCGTTAGTGGGCCCACTCTGGGCCGCAGGGGGCCGCATTGCGTGGCAGAACATAATACATTCACAGTCCCTGGCCAGCTGAGTTTGGTTCCCAGCCAATGGATAGGTGTGCTTCACTTTCCCAGCAGTTTCATGTAACCGAGCGCGCCCGACTGGGTATCGTCCACAATGCGAACTTGAAGTTGGCAAGGGATGAAGGTCAGAGTGCGACAGTGGAGGACGCTGGTGCGGCGCGCTCACAGCGGGGGGGGGGAAGTGGGCGGAGGGGGTATCGCGGGTTGAAGGATCGATGGACGCGGGGCGAAACACGCCACACCGACCTGCGATGACGTGCGACTTCGTCTCCCTACACGCTGAACAGAAATAACGTACACGGTTCGACTTGATCGATGTTTGTATGGCGTTTGACGGAAGTCGGCACCGCGTCTACCGCCGGGTCATCCGCGCGCGCAAACTTGACAGAACAACCTCGCTCTTAGCTTTGCCTTGCAGATGAACTCTATAAAATAATTACGTCCTCCGCAGGCTATGGGTACGCGTTGGTGCGACCGCGCGCGTCCTGACAATTGAGGTCGCGCCGGGCGTATCTGCGTTCCCTCTCTCAATTAACGGCACGGTGTAGGGAGAAGCAGATTATAGCTTGTGGCATCGTGGAGCGGGCGTGAAGGCCACGTTTCCGCGTGGCTCCATGACGCCCATACATGATGCGGGGAACCCGGTGTGAGCCCCCCCTTTCGGCCCTGGGTCACGCCCAGGGGCGCCATGACGCCCATCATGGCAAGCCTGCCTAACCTTGCCATTGCTGCCACCACCTGCCGCTACACCTGCTGCAGGCGAGCTTCTGCGCTGCAACTCTGTGAGCCTGGACTTGAACGAAAGATACGGCGGAAGGATCTTCGATGGTCCCCCCCCCCTGACGTCATCTATCGACGTGCACGTGGCCTGTCCCATCAAGCGGCTCAAAGCATTCACGGTCACAGTCCGCCTGTATCACCCAATCGCCAATGACGTCACCATCAAACTGCAACCCCCAACCCAGTTCTGGACGGGCCCCAAGTTGACACTCGTTGATCGTGCTGGGGGCATCGGCAGGTATGGCTACAACAACAGGGGCGAAACTGCCATTGAAGGAGGCCCATACTACGATTACTTCGAGGACTATTATGACTCTTCTGTACGAAGCCGGGGCACGTTTGATTTCGGCAACTACACCTTCAGCGACGCGGCAGCAAAGGGAGTGCCAGTTGTGGGTCCCGGTGACCCGATCCCTTCTGGTGCCTACAAGCCTGTGCAGCCCCTCAGCTCAGTATTGCCGCTGCTGGATGGACCATCCATCCCGCTGGCAGGCACTACATGGACTCTGGAGGTGCGTGCGCACGGACTGTTGTGTCGTAGCAGCGAGCAGAGTTCCTCAGGTGCCACAAAGCATTGCGTGGTCGTACACATGTACCACTTGATGCCTGATAACCCTCACCGCTTATTGCACATGAGCTAAACCTGCCCGGAACTCAACCGTGTAGGTTGCTGACGGACCCTTCCGAGGCGTAAATGTTGGCTGGGTCAAGGAGTGGAGCCTCACGGCGTGGGGCGATGGCGGTAAGCAGGAAAAGTGTGTTTGCTACGCGTGCTTGCTTTTCAGATCGAAGGGAGCTGCTTAAACTCTGATAGTCGACTTTGCTGGATGCAGATGAGCTGGCATCACCGCCCGCTGCCACGAGCCCCAACCCTCCGGTCACATCATTGCCACCGCTCAAGCCCAGGACGCCGTCGCCCAGACCCCCGTCTCCCGTTCAGTAGGTCATGAGCAATGGATTTCCAAACCATATCACTAGCAGCACGTGCGCCTCCTGATCTTATGTCAACTCTTGATTGCTGACCCGTCTGCCCCTCCGGCAGGCCTCGTCCTCACCAGCCAGCTTACCCGTCCCCACCTGCACTGCTACCCCCCAAGCTCTTGCCACCATCCAAGCCCCCATCCGCCCCCACGCCGCGACCAACCCCTACCGCGAGCCCCAAGCCCCCGCCCGCACCTGCGCCGCCAAAGCGCCCGGCGCCTCCAACGCCTAGGCCCCCGCCCGCACCTGCGCCGCCAAAGCGCCCGGCGCCTCCAACGCCCAGGCCCCCGCCCGCACCTGCGCCGCCAAAGCGCCCGGCGCCTCCAACGCCCAGGCCCCCGCCCGCACCTGCGCCGCCAAAGCGCCCGGCGCCTCCAACGCCCAGGCCCCCGCCCGCACCTGCGCCGCCAAAGCGCCCGGCGCCTCCAACGCCCAGGCCCCCGCCCGCACCTGCGCCGCCAAAGCGCCCAGCGCCTCCAACGCCCAGGCCCCCGCCCGCACCTGCGCCGCCAAAGCGCCCGGCGCCTCCAACGCCCAGGCCCCCGCCCGCACCTGCGCCGCCAAAGCGCCCGGCGCCTCCAACGCCCAGGCCCCCGCCCGCACCTGCGCCGCCAAAGCGCCCGGCGCCTCCAAAGCCCAAGTCTCCGCCTGCGCCTCCAAAGCCCAAGTCTCCGCCTGCGCCTCCCAAGCCCAGGTCGTCGCCTGCACCTCCAGAGCCCAGGTCCCCGCCTGTGCCTCCAAAGCCGAGGTCGTCGCCTGCACCCCCCAAGCCCAGGTCGTCGCCTGCACCTCCAAAGCCCAGGTCCCCGCCTGTGCCTCCAAAGCCGAGGTCGTCGCCTGCGCCTCCCAAGCCCAGGTCCCCACCTGCACCCCCCAAGCCCAGGTCCTCGCCTGCACCCCCAAAGCCCAGGTCTCCGCCTGCGCCTCCCAAGCCCAGGTCGTCGCCTTCATCTCCAAAGCCCAGGTCCCCGCCTGTGCCTCCAAAGCCGAGGTCGTCGCCTGCACCCCCCAAGCCCAGGTCGTCGCCTGCACCTCCAAAGCCCAGGTCCCCGCCTGTGCCTCCAAAGCCGAGGTCGTCGCCTGCGCCTCCCAAGCCCAGGTCCCCACCTGCACCCCCCAAGCCCAGGTCCTCGCCTGCACCCCCCAAGCCCAGGTCTCCGCCTGCGCCTCCCAAGCCCAGGTCCTCGCCTGTGCCTCCGAAGCCAAGGTCCCCACCTGCGCCTCCAAATCCTAGGTCCCCGCCTGCACCGCCGCGCAGACCTGTTCCGCCCTCGCCGCCCTCGCCGCCGAAGATCATCGCGGCTACTGGTGAGTGTCTTAGTCTGCGGATCAGTGATAAGGTCCTTGTTTTTGCCGATTTCTCCGCTAGCGCCTCTCGCTTGGTCCACACCCGATTGGCTTGATGATTGGAGACTCAACCTTCAGGTTCCTACCTCTGCTCATCGGCAGGTACAGCTTCCAAGGAGGATCCGGTCACAGGGACGTCAGACATCAGCGCCGATGGTTCTAGCGGAGGCGCAACACTGACGGAAGGTGTTGGTTCGGGCGTGGCCAGCGGTGACTCTCTGTTCACGTCCGACTTCAACGGGACGGCAAGCCCCCAAGTCACTCAGACCCAGGAGGGAGAGGGTGAGGTCTTTGTCGCCTCCCGCGGCACTTCGCCGGTCGTGGTGGTTGTGGGCGTTGTGTGCGGAGTGGCTGGCGTGGCACTGGTGACTGTGGGGGCCGTGGTCGCGGTGCGGTGGCGGCGTGCCGTAAGGCAGGAGGCACGTGTCGTGCCAGCGTAAGCGCTGTGCGTAGTTTGAATGCATTGAGCTGGCTAGGCGTCAAGGCTGGTACTTTGCCTTGGGTTCCGTTGGAGCTGCCTGCCCCCTGGGCGGGGTCATGGAGCCATCAGTGAACTCGTATCCCACGCCCATACAGCGATGGCACAAGCTAAAGCCTCTTGTTCCCTAAACTGAAAAGCTGAGATCGGGAATAATTGTCCCCTCAGCGCGAACATGTGCGGACCGTGTTTGGAAGGGGGTCGCGCAGAGTTAGGGACCCCCTCGCATAGTTGCTGCCGTAGCCCGATGAGTGTTGCACTAGTCCGTTTGGTACATATTTCAATGTGTGGATATGAATATAATTGTGTGGATATGCAAGGAAGTCCCGTCTGCGCGGTGCGGCGCTGTTGCGAGGGTTTGACGAGAACAACGAAAGTACATTCCGCAATTTGGGTCCAAGTTACTATTCGGAGGCGGGGCGGCGAGGCTGCTGGGCGTTGAAGGGGAACTCGCGAAGGCGGGGAGGCGCTGGGGCGAGAGCGGCGCGCTCCGCAATTGAAGGGGAACTCGGGGAGTGCGGCGGGGGGGCGTGTCCGTGGCATGGCGGGGCCACCTTTCGGATGGATAGCAAGCGTACAGACGAGTCCATCGCTCACGCAACGTGGCGCTGCCATCGCGCCAGAAGTCAGCGTGGTCAGCGCATGGTGGGAATCCTGATACATTACTCGCTGCAACACTCCCGCCGACACGCCAGACCGCGACGGTTCCTCGATTCTGGGAGCACTAGTAAGGCCAAGCCAGGACCGGGCCAGAAAGCGGAGCGAAGCCAAGGGCGGGCAACCACTTTCCGAAACCAAAAGCGTTCCCAAGTCGGCGGCACAAGCAGAGCACACATGCCAGGTAACAGCGACTTGCGACAACCCCAGAGCGACAAGGAAAGCGCCCCAGCGCACCGCGACGCCCAAGGGCTTCGGGAACCACGCTCTGCTCCACGCGTTGCAGCCTGTTCTTACTTCCACCAACATACGCAATCAGCACGCCTTGAAGTTACGCGAGTCTGATGAAAGTACTGCAAACCCTAGGCGCGTTCCTCCAATCCTGTTTTCCCGTGTTTCGGGTGCGGCCGGAGCTGGTTATCGCTATACAGGTGCTCCACTTCAAATTGCGCATACGGACCCCGGTACGCTTGTGAAGCCGCTGCCTCGCTCGCGTGCAAAATGGCGGAAGTGCCAGAACGCGCCTCCACGTGGACCGAAAAGTACTTCGTTGGGCCTCTGGACCACCTTAACCATGTTGTCGAGAGCAGCACGGTGAGATAGACCCGCCGAGGCGCGAACCGAAATTGCCCGGCAACCGCACGCGCATCCACGTGGGAGTTGGGCGGCCAAAGGGCGCGCGTTGACTCGAGCGCGGGGATGTCGCTGGGCCTTGCTCGCGCTTCGGCGGTCGGCGACCTCGCCGTTTTGAGTGCGTGCGTGGTGGTGGCGCGAGTCGCTACTACAGGAGCAGGGCCCGCCGCGGGCCCGCGCCCTCCGTTTTGTGCAGTCTAAGCACCTCCTGAGTGGCTGGTCTAAGCTCTCAGCGCCCGTGTGGGCCCCGACCTGCGGCCTTGCAGCAGGCGCGCATTACGATTGCAACCGCCACATCGCCGAGGCCTCTCGTTGCACGCCTCGCTGCAGGTTGGGCGCTTCTTCCTGCTAAAGGAGCGCAAGAGCAAGTTCACGCAGGAGCTGCGCGCCGGCACCGTAACCTTCCTGACAATGTGAGTAGTGCGAACGCAACCATGCCCACTGAGGCCGACCCCGTCTGCCCAGCTCGCCGCGCCTCCACCCTCCGCGCCACCACCCTCCGCGTCCCATACTGCATAACATGCCCAGCGGGCTGCCATGTGCGTGAAGCCGCTTCACCCGCCGCCCCGCGCCCGCCCCCTCCCGCCGGCCGACGTCCTGGCGGTCCCCGACCTCCGCGGCTCCGCCGCCCGTCTGCCCCTCGCTGCTGCCTCGCTCCTTCCCCTGCCTCCCCACCAACCCCCCAGGGCCTACATCCTGGCCGTCAATGGCGCCATCGTGGCCGACACGGGCGGCCCCTGCACCGTCAACGACTGCTCCGTCAACACAGGTGGGAGGGACGCACATTGTGTTCGGTCACTCCCGAGTCGACTCCCAAGTCCTGCCCCCTGCGTCCGTCCGTCGTCTGCGTCCTGCACATATCAGCCACGGACGGCCGGCGACGTCGCCCGATAGCGGGTCGTCAATCGCCCTGGCACGCCGTCCAAGGCTTTTAGGGTTCGGTGACCTGGGGTCTCGAAGTTTGGCGTTCACCCATCCTTCTATCCTCGCCCCCCCTCCTGAATGCAGGCGAGCCGGGATGCATGTTCGGCACTGGCCAGGGGTTCGACCCCGGCTACATGGCCTGCGTGGTGAGGCAATACACACACGGGGGATGTACGGCATATCGGGCGTCCTCCGTACACTTTCATGAAGCGCTTTCACCCGCCACGCACCCGCTCTCGCGCTGTGCATGCACACGCCCTTCCCCCCCGCCTCCGCCCCAGGCCGAGGTCAAGCGCTCCATGGTCACCGCCACGCCAGCAGTGCCGACGGGCCCCGTGCGCACGCGCCCATACACACACGCCCTCCCCCCCCGCTCCCGCTCTTCCCCCCCCCCCCCCAGGCCGAGGTCAAGCGCTCCATGGTCACCGCCACCGCCGCCTCCACCTTCGCCGCCTGCGTGCTCATGGTGAGGGGGGGGGGAGAGGCGGGGAGAGAGGGGGAGTGGTGGGGGAGTGGTGAGGACAGCGCGGGGAGGGGGCGGGAGGGGGGTGATTCTCGGAGAATTGGAGAGAGAAGGAAGAGAGGCGGCAAGGGGGAAGAGTGGAGGGAGAACAGAATTACTAAGCGGGAACGCTGGTCAGCAGATTTTCCGTCCTGTGGCTAGGCGAGGGGGAGCGAGCGTGGTCAACCCCACGGGTCAACCCCACGGGTATTCTGCCCTTGGTGTGCCCCCCGCCTTCCCCTTCCCCCTGCACCCCCATCCCAAAGGGCCTCATGGGTAACCTACCCTTTGGTGTAGCCCCGGGGATGGGCATGAACGCGTTCTTGTGAGTGGGACACAGGGGTGGGGAGGGGAGGGGCGCAGGGGGGGGGGCATCGCATTCTTGTGGGTGCACAGCGGTAGGGGCAGCCCTTCACCCTCCTTGCTTCCCCAACTCCCCCCCCCCCCCAGCACGTAATGTGGTGTAGTAGGTGTGCACGTGCTGAAACGAACCCTGGGCCCTTCCCCCCTCACCTTTCCCCCCCAGCACGTACACGGTGGTGGGTTTCTTCGGCTCCGGCGGCATGCTCACGTACGGCCAGGTGTGGGGGGGGGGGGGGAGGAGGCAGCAGGGCGGAGGAAAGGGTCTCGCCAGGTGCCGTGGTATGGGGAGGCCTGCCGTAGGGGGGCGGGCCCGTGGGGAAGGACTAGCGTACGGAGAAGCTTAGGGGAGAACAGGCAGGAGGGCACCAAAACCCTGTAATCCCCTGCCTTGACCTGCCTCCCTCGCTGCCGTACAGGCCCTGTCCGCGTGCTTCATCGAGGGCTGGATCTTCGTAGTCATTGCCGTGACGGGCCTGCGCGCCAAGATCAACCTGGTGCGTGCGCTCATGCGTTTGCTAACCTTGCTCCCCGTGGAGCGCGTGGATCAGCCCACCCACGCACGGTTAGGAACCCGACGTCCCGTTGCCAACCGTCAACCGCTCAACCACCAACCGCCAACCGCAGGTGGTTCCCAAGTGCATCATGCTGGCCACCTCTGGCGGCATCGGCCTCTTCCTGGCCTTTATCGGCCTGCAGACCAGCAACGGGTGGGGAGGGGGGGAAGGGGGGCCGGGCGGGGGGGAAGAATGGGTGGAGGCGAAGTTGGTGCACGTTAAGGGGGGGCTGTGGGGACGGGGGGGGCGGAGCTGCTCATCCCTCGAGGGGGAGGAGAAGCGGGTGGGGAGGGGGAACTGAAGAGTTAGGGGTCTTGCGCGGGCGGTGCGTGTGCATCCCACGTGCGGGCGCGCTGCCTGGCCCCCACGGGCCTCCAGCAACAAGCCACGGGCCAGGGTGGGGTGGAAGGGCGGCGGTGGGCCCCGGCAAGGGAGGCACAAGTAAACGAAGAGGGACGTTTGATCCCCCCTTCCTCCCCTACCCTGCCCCCGCCCTCCCCCCAGTATCGGCCTGGTGGCGTTCGAGCCTGCAACCCTGGTCACGCTGGCGGGCTGCCCGGTGGAGGACCGCGCGCCCATGTACATCATCCAGGACACATCCAAGGTATAATGGGTACGACACACCATACTGCACACTGCCGTACAAGCCGTACTGGTTCGAGCCGAGCCGCCTTGACCCTGGCCCCTGTCCTGATCCTGGTGCACCCCTCCAATGAATGAATAAGCACGAACGACGACAGGTTCGAGCGCTTCCACATTTCCACACCCTCCCTCCCCTCTTCCTCCCCTCTTCCTCCCCTCTTCCTCCCCTCCCCTTTCCCCCCTCCCCCCCCCCCTCTTACCAACAGGTCTGCTCCATCGGCGCCAACGGCCAGCTCAACCCCCCCAACGTGGGCCCCGCCTCCCCCAACTACGCCTGCATCACCAAGATGAGGATGCGCAGCGGCTCGCTGTGGCTGGGCATCATGGGGGGTGAGGGGGGGGGCAAAGGGGGGAGGCAAGAGGCGCGCAGGGCTGGGGGAGGCAAAGGGCGGGAGAAGAGGGGGAGCGGGGGCAGCATCAAAATGTAGTTGGGCGCGGATCCCCACAGCCACTCACCCCACGGTCCGTCTCTCCTCCCCCCCCCCCCAGGCGTGATGATGGTGATGCTCATGGCCCGCGGCTTCCGTGGCGCCATCATGACCGCCATCCTGTTCGTGACCTTGTGAGGGGGGCAGGAAGGAAGAGAGGGCGGGGAATGCCTCGTTCTAACCATCATACCTGCCCTAGCCCACTCACAACCGTCCCTCCCTCCCTCCCTCCAAGTGTGTCCTGGATCCCCGGCCACTCGGCCTCCTACCTGGGAGAGAGCTCCCAGATCCCCGGGGGGCAGGCGCGCATGGACTACTTCAAGAAGGTCGTGCAGGTGGGCAGGCGGGGGGGAAGGGGGAGGGAGGGGGGAAGCGTGTGTGTTTAGGCGGGCAGGGCACGCACAGGGGCCAGGCGCATGGACTACTTCAAGAAGGTCGTGCAGGTGGGCAGGCGGGGGGATAAGGGATCCCAATCCCCTTCTATCTCTACCTGGTGCGTCCCGACACCATCATGCTCGAGTGAGACTCCTCCGTCCTGTCCCCTTCGTTCCCCCTCTTAGTCATCCCACCTGGCCTCCTTTCCCCTTCCTTAACCTCCCGCCCAGGTCCCCGACACTTCCAAGACCGACCTGGAGCTCGAGTGGGACGCATTCGGCACCTCGCAGCTGTGGGCCGCGCTAGTGACCTTCCTGTACCTGGACCTGCTGGACGCCACCGGCACCTTCTTCTCCATGGCCAACTACATCAACAAGCAGGTGCCGGGTGAGTCATGCCGTACGTGCCGTACATCAGTGCTGTATGGCAGGACATGCGGGGCGGCAGATTGGGGCCAGGAGCGAGACGGAGTGAGCGTGCTGGGACTGCCGAGGTTGGGAAAGCTTGCTTGGCAACAATCTGCAGTTGACGGCTGGGCATCTTAGTGTGGGGAGCTGAGATCATCGCCCTCGACGTCTTCTCAGACCTGCCCCTACCATACCCTCCCCCACACTAAACACACCCCACAATCCCCAGGCTTCATCGACCCCATCACCAAGTCCTTCCCCCGCATGACCTGGGCCTTCTGCGTGGACGCCACCGCCACCTGGGTGGGTTGTCCGTCTGGGGGGAGGGGTGCCCTGCTGACAGGGATCAGACATAGGAGGGGGGAGGGGGAAGAGGCCTACTTCTGCGACCGCGACCTGGTCAGGGTGGACGGGGGTCAGGGTGAGCGCGGCCTGGGGGTCTGGCAACTATACTCGCAGGCTTAATCACCTAGTCGTCCCCTCGCGCCCTCCCTCCTCCCGCGCCCCAGATCGGCGCGCTCATGGGCATCCCCCCCCTGGCCACCTACATTGAGAGCGCAACGGGCATCCGCGAGGGCGGCCGCACGGGCCTCACCGCCATCATGATTGGCTTCTACTTCTTCGTGAGTGGGGCTTTCTTGCTTATTTTCTGGGGAGGGGAGGGGAAGGGTGCGACCCCATGGGATAAAACACGGAACCTAGCTCCGCTCCGCTCCACAATCCCAGGTCCACGGGGGGTGCCGTGCCTACTTCTTCATTCCACCCCCATGCCTCTTCCCCATGCCCCATTCCCTATCCACCCCGACCCAGATCGCCATGTTCTTCACGCCCATCATCTCCTCCATCCCGCCCTATGCCACCGGCCCTGCGCTCATCCTGGTGGGGGCGCTCATGATTGAGAACCTGCTGGACATCGACTGGAAGGACACCACGCAGGCGCTGCCGGGTGAGGGGGCGGAGGGGGGCGGGAGGGCGTGGGTGTGTGTTTCGGACGCGTGGGGTTGAGGGCCCCGAACCCCCCGGGTGCGGCAAGTCACCAGGCAGTCCCACCGCAGCCGCAAGCCAGGGAGGGCCGGTGCAGGCCCCGACCGTGGGAGGGTTTTAGAACAGGTTTCAGCTGTGCTTCTGAAAGGGAAGACCACGCTAGGCCCTGGCATCGCCGCTGACCAGCCCTTGGCTCATCAACCCCTAACGCTTCCCGGCCTGCCCACCCTCCGCCAGCCTTCGTCACCATCGCCGTGATCCCCTTCACCTACTCCATTGCGTACGGCATCATTGCCGGCCTCGTCAGTGAGTAATTGCACCGACTGCGTCATGACTAATCAGGATGCTGCCTCTAGCTAGGGAGATACCCTGCCCGTTTGCGGGCACCCTTCGTGCCCTCCTTGCAACTTGCTGTAAACCCTGCCCGTTTCCCGACCAACTGTTCCCCCCTTTCACAATCGCCCAACACTCCGTCCCGAAAGGCTACATGCTGCTGTACGTACTGCTCCTGGCGTACGACCTGCTCACGTGCCCCTTCTCCGGCAAGTCCGTCAAGGACATACTTGCGGCGGCCAAGGTACGTTCGTACGGCGATAGAGCTCACGCGCCCGTCCTTTATTTGGGACTGGACGTTACCCTCTGTCCCTTCGGGGCTCACTGTGGCACTGGCACACACTGAGGAATGCAGCAGAGCTCGAGTGCTTTTCCGTTCCGCCCGCCCCACCCCCACGCCTCGCCCCCCTCTTCCACCCCACGCGCACACACCAAAACACACCGCCCTTCACCCTCCACCCCCCAACCCCCTTAGCCCGACGCCTTCAAGTCCCGCGAGCAGCTGGAGGCTGAGGAGCTGGCGCGGCAGCGGGCGCGCGCCGACGCCCTGGAGTCGGAGCTGGAGGAGGCGGCGCGGGTGATAGCGGCGTCGAGCGGCGCCAAGAAGGTGCGTGGGTGGGCCTTTGGCCGATGGGGAGGGGAGGAGAGGGGAGGGGAGGGGGCACGGAGGGCGGGGTCAAGAGGGCGGGGGTCTGCGGGAGGCGGCGCGGCGCGCGGGTGATAATTGCGGTGTCGAGCGGAGCCAACAGGGTGAGTTGGGAGGGGTGGCTGGCGGTCAAGAAGGGGAAAGGGGCCGCTGGGAGCGAGCCGCCGGGAGTGCGTAGTGGAGGCTCTCACGGCTCTCACCCCACCCCACACGGCTTGATAACCAACCCGTGTCCCCGCGCGCAGGACGACGTGTCCGTCGTGATGGCCTTGGAGCTCGGTCAGGCCCCCGCCAGCGCCGCCGCCGTCACCGCCAAGGCCGCCGTCGGCAGCGGCAGCGGCAACAGCAGCAGCAGCAACGTGTGATGTTGTGATGAGGCGGCGCGGGCGGGGCCACCGCAGTCTGTGCGGCCCGCGGCTTGCGGATGGAAGACGTGATAGGCTGTGTGGTGAGGGGGAGGGGGAGGCCGCGCGCGTGGGTCTTCCGCCCGCGCTTTCTATCTAGCTGTACGTACTGTACGTCTGGGCGGGTGCCTGTATGTCTGCCCCCACTTCTAGCATGCATCTGTATCATCTAGCGCATCGTGTGCCGTGTGCCATCGTCGTCTGCATACATGCCATCAAGCAACATCGACGCATTCTCCCAATGTGTACGGCACCCTGTTTGCCACGCCGAGCCCTTGTCGGCTGCAGGCGCTGCGCGGGGTCTTACTATGAGCATCACTTGATTCAATTGCATTTCCGGGCCGCTGGGCCGTGCTGGGCCTTGTCGTATGAATGGCCATGGGCCCGCGTGGACCTCTGGCCCCCACGCCCCTAGAGCATTTGACCATGCGCCCGAAGGCAGTACGGCGTGCTGTACATGCACCGTTGACGTGATCTGTATCTTCTGCATATAACAAGACTTCTAGCGCCACACTTGCCAGCTTTTGAAGCTACCTACGCCTTGCGCCTTTGTCAAGGAAGCGTGGCTGAGCGGGGTCGGCGAGGCTTGGTGCGGTGGCCGTATGTCACGTTACTTGAATGCCTGGCTGGTTGCACGGACATACCGGCACTGGCGCCGTGACCGCCTGTGCGTATGACAAGGGCTGGTGGCTTTGCCTCTCCCAGGCGCCATGGTCGCCCAGAATCTAAGCAAGCAAGCAATGCGGGCCGCGCGATGTGTGCCGCAGGCTTGATGTTGTCGGTCCTTGCAACGTGATCCCGGGGGGCCGGGGGCAAGTGAATGAAAGTAAAACAGGACTTGGTTGATATAGGCCGAAAGAGGAGGCGCACAAGACGTTTGCTGGCTAGAAAGCTGCGGATGCGTCCTCTGACGGTTTGCACGATTGCACCTCCGGCGCAGAGTGCGCCTCATTGTCACCAGGGACGCGCATGTAAGGCGGCGTCACACCCCCGCCCACGCACCGCCCCGAGCCCGTGCCCCCTCCCTCCGCCTGCCTGCGTGCCCCCTCCCTCCGCCTGCCTGCATGCCCCCTCCCTCCGCCTGCCTGGCGCATAGCTGCGCACTTCCCCAGTGTGGCTACTTGCCACGCTACGGCAGTCATGATCAACCCCCTCCGCCACGCCCGCAACCGCCTGTGCTCACTACCGCTCCGCCACACCGCAGTGCTTCACGCCTGCGCTCAGCCCCGCTCCTGGATGCCCACCGTGCCTCCGGCGCAGATCCCAGCGCCTCCTCCCTCCATTCTCCCCGCAGGTGCTCCAGCGCCTCCACCCCCCTTCCCCTCCCAAGACATAGGGGAGGGGCCGCTAAGAGCCAGACCCCAGCAGGTGCTCCAGGGCCTCCACCGCCTCCTGCCGCTTCCAGGGTGAAAAGGCTCAGGCATTGAGAGTGGCCAAGGGCCAACAAGCTAGCAAGAAGGTCCGCTAAGGGCCCGCCCCAAGCAGGTGCTCCAGTTTCCAGCCCCAGCCTGCTTGCAGGGCCCTCCAGACCCAGCATGCTGACCACGGGATGGAGGGCCGCTAAGGGCCCGCCCCCAGCAGGTGCTCCAGGGCTTCAGCCAGCAGGGCCAGGCGGGCCGCGGGCGGGGCGCCCGGCGGCAGCGCCTGCAGGCGGCGCTTGAAGGAGGCGCGGTCGCCCGGGCGCCGCTGCTCCCCGTCCAGGCAGCGGCAGCGCCACACCACCGCCGCGCACACCTCCTGGGCACACGGTGGTGGGTCAGGGGGAAGAGGGATGGGGCAAGGGAGGAGGGGTGGGGGTGGGGATGGTGGGGGTAGAGGGGATGGTGGAGGGAAGGGGAACTGGGAGACGGGGTGGGCAGATGGCTGGCATGCCCCCCAGGCCCCCATGCCCCCAAGCCCCAACGCATGCACCGGAACTGGTAACCAGTGCGCTCTCTCCGCCACACAACCACTTGCAGCCTCCCACACACATTTCACCCGCCCCACGTCAGGCACGTCCCTTGCATACGCACGCCCACCTGCAACACAAGCCCCTCGTGCCCTCCTCCCTGCTCCTCAACACCACCACCACCACCACCAGTACACAAGCCAACCTACACGTAACCCCCCTGCACACGTGCCCCCACATACCTCGCCCTCTCCCCCTCTTCCCTGCTCTCCCTCCTCCCCACCCACCACCCACCGCCCCCCTCGCGCCCCACCTGCAGCACGTGCGCCGCGAAGGGGTGGGGGTCGCTCAGCAGAGCCACCACCGCCCCTGCCTCCATGCCGCCCAGGGGCCCCGCCAGCGCCGCCAGCCGCGGCGGAGGCGGGTCGCCCGCGCTGCCGATGCCCTGCGCAAACCAGGGCAGCGTGTAGTCCCCGTAGCTCCGCGGAGTGGAGCGCAGCGAAACGAAGCGGAAGCGGAGGGCGCTTGACACCTGGGCGTTTTTTGTCCGTTTCTTGTTAGCAGAGATTGTGAGTTGGCACGGTTACGCGGGCGCTCGAACGCTCGACTTTGGACATCTCAGACGTTTAGTGCTTTCGGCTTGAGTTTCGCGAAAACATATCCTTAGTTCGCGGTTGGTTCACACGGTCAACTCTTCACTTTCGCGGCCTCCACGCGACCCACACGCCCGCCTTAACACGTCGCGACGCCACCATTCACGTCTCAAGGTCTTCGCGTTAACACTCTGCGGCTTCGTGGTTGACAGTTCAGGCCGATGTGGTAGGTGTGCACATGTCCGGACATCGTGAACGACTCAAGCCGACCGGCCTCAGTTCGCCTTCTTGGGCGTGGGAGGCAAGCCAGCGCGTGCAGCAACGGCCTTTCTCCCCGCACACGCGGCTTGAGGAGATGGGGTTGCACTCGCCCTCTCAAATTCGCGGCTCCGTGAAGCCACGGCCTTTCACCCCCCACGGTTTTAGGAGGCTGGGCTGCTTCCGCCCTCTTGAGTTTGCTTTCTGGGGAGTGGGATTCAAGCCGCTGCGTTTAGCCACGGCCTCCCTCCCCCCACGGCTTGGGGAGTCCGGGCTGCACCCGCCCTCTGCGGGAGGGAAGCGGCTCCGTGCAGCCACAGCCTTCCTCCCCACACGGCTTGAGGGGGCCCGGCTGCACGTGCCCTCTTGGGAACCCTTTCTGGGGGGCAAGCCGCGGCATGCAATCACGGCTTATATCTACTTGCGGTCTGCAGCTGCTTTCTCGGGTGCGTTTTCGGGGGCGTGGAAGGCAAACCCTGCGTGCACACACGGCTTTCCTCCACTTGCGGCAGGAGAAGGCCAGGCTGCGCATGCCCTCTTGAGTGCACTGTCTGGGCTGCGGCGAGGGAGGCAAGCGGCGCGCAATCACGGCTTGCCTCCACTTGCGACTGAAGGAGGCCGGGCTGCGCATGCCCTCTTGGGACCGCTTTCTAGGGCGTGGAAGGTAAGCGGCGCGCAATCACGGCTTGCCTCCACTTGCGGCTTGAGGAGGCCGGGCTGCGCATGCCCTCTTGGGAGCGCTTTCTGGGGCGTGGGAGGCGAGCGGCGCGCAATCACGGCTTGCCTCCACTTGCGGCTGAAGGAGGCCGGGCTGCGCATGCCCTCTTGGGAGCGCTTTCTGGGGCGTGGGAGCCAAGCGGCGCGCAATCACGGCATGCCTCCACTTGCGGCTGAAGGACGCTGGGGTTTGCATGCCCTCTTTGGAGCGCTTTCTGGGGCGTGGGAGGCGAGCGGCGCGCAATCACGGCTTGCCTCCACTTGCGGCTTGAGGAGGACGGGCTGCGCATGCCCTCTTGGGAGCGCTTTCTGGGGCGTGGGAGGCGAGCGGCGCGCAATCACGGCTTGCCTCCACTTGCGGCTGAAGGAGGCCGGGCTGTGCATGCCCTCTTGGGAGCGCTTTCTAGGGCGTGGCAGGCAAGCGGCGCGCAATCACGGCTTTCCTCCACTTGCGGCTGAAGGAGGCCGGATTGCGCATGCCCTCTTGGGTGCACTGTCTGGGGCGTGGGAGGCAAGCGGCGCGCAATCACGGCTTGCCTCCACTTGCGGCTGAAGGAGGCCGGGCTGTGCATGCCCTCTTGGGAGCGCTTTCTAGGGCGTGGCAGGCAAGCGGCGCGCAATCACGGCTTTCCTCCACTTGCGGCTGAAGGAGGCCGGATTGCGCATGCCCTCTTGGGTGCACTGTCTGGGGCGTGGGAGGCAAGCGGCGCGCAAACACGGCTTACATCCACTTGCGGCTGCAGGACGCCGGGCTGACCCTTGCTGCCTCGGACGATCTCCGCCTCAGCACCTCACCGCTTTCCCACCTCCGACCCCTTCTGGCTGGGCGGCCTGAGCCCCTTCTGGCCTCGCCGCCTTCCCGCCTCGCCACACCGCCTCCCCGCCTCACCGCTTCCCCGCGGGAAACAACTCTTGCCATGGCTACGGGTTGGTCCCGACCGAAGGGAGGGCCTTAAGCCATTGAGTCCCCGTAGCTCCGCGGAGTGGAGCGCAGCGAAACGAAGCGGAAGCGGAGGGCTATCAGCGGCTTGACACCTGGGCGCCTTTTATCCGTTTCTTGTGACCTGCAATTATGCATTGGCACGGTTATAGAAGCGCTCGAACGCTCATCTTTCGACATCTTGGACGTTTAGTGCTTTCTGCTTGAGTCTGCGAAAAAGTTTCGATAGTTCGCGGTTCGATCACATAATCGACTCTTCATTTCGTCGCGTGCAGGCCGCGACCCACACGCCCGTCTTTACACGCCGCGACGAGAGCATTCACGTCTAAGGTCTTCGCGTTAACCCTCGGCGGCTTCCGTGATTGACGGTTCAGGCCGATGTGGTGCCCATGTCCGGACATCGTGAACGACTCAAGCCGACCGGCCTCACACCACCCCCCACGGCTTGAGAAGGCCGGGCTGCATCCGTCCTCTCTTCCCCCTCGGCTTGGGGAGGCCGGGCTGCGTGTGTAGCGTGTGCCCTCTCGAGTTCGGTTCCTTGCGTGTTGGAAGCAAGCGGCTCCGTGTAGCCACGGCCTTCCTTCCCCCACGGCTTGAGAAGGCCGGGCTGCATCCGTCCTCTCTTCCCCCTCGGCTTGGGGAGGCCGGGCTGCGTGTGTAGCGTGTGCCCTCTCGAGTTCGGTTCCTTGCGTGTTGGAAGCAAGCGGCTCCGTGTAGCCACGGCCTTCCTTCCCCCACGGCTTGAGGAGGCCGGGCTGCATCCGCCCTCTCGGGTTTGCTTCCTATCGCATGGGAGGCAAGCCGCTGCGTGTAGCCACGGCCTTCCTTCCCTTACGGCTTGAGGAGGCCGGGCTGCACTCGCCCTCTGGAGCTCGGCTCCTTACGCGTGGGAGGCAAGCCGCTGCGTGTAGCCTCGGTCTCCTTCCCCCACGGCTTAAGGAGGCCGGACTGCACCCACCCTGTCGGGTTCGCTTCCTAGCGTGTCCTTGCGCGTGGGAGGCAAGCCGCTGCAATTTGCCACGGCCTACCTCTCCCCACGGCTTGAGGGGCGGGGCTGCACCCGCCCTCTAGAGTTCGCCTTCTTGGGCGTGGGAGGCAAGCCGGCGCGTGTAGCAACGGCCTTCCCCTCCCCATCCACGGCTTGAGGAGGCGGGGCTGCACCCGCCCTCTAGAGTTCGCTCTGGTTGGCGCGGGAGGCAGGCCGCTGCGTGCAGCCACGGCCTTCCTCCACTTGCGGCGGAAGGAGGCCGGGCCGCGCATGCCCTCTTGGGTGCACTGTCTGGGGTGTGGAAGGCAAGCGGCGCGCAAACACGGCTTTCCTCCACTTACGGCGGAAGGAGGCCGGGCTGTGCATGCCCTCTTGGGACCGCTTCCTAGGGCGTGGGAGGCAAGCGGCGCGCAATCACGGCTTGCCTCCACTTGCGGCTAAAGGAGGCCGGGCTGTGCATGCCCTTTTGGGAGCGCTTTCTAGGGCGTGGGAGGCAAGCGGCGCGCAATCACGGCTTTCCTCCACTTGCGGCTGAATGAGGCCGGATTGCGCATTCCCTCTTGGGTGCACTGTCTGGGGCGTGGGAGGCAAGCCCCTGCGTGTAGCCACGGCCTCTCACCCCACACGGCTTGAGGAGGCCGGGCTGCACCCGCCCTCTGGAGCTCGCTTCCTTGCGCGTGGGAAGCAAACCGCTGAGTGTAGCCACGGCCTTTCACCCCACACGGCTTACTTGAGGAGGCCGGGCTGCACTCGCCCTCTGGAGCTCGCTTCATTCCTTGCGCGTGGGAGGCAAGCCGCTGCGTGTAGCCGCGGCCTCTCTTCCCACACGGCTTGAGGAGGCCGGGCTGCACACGCCCTTTGGGTTCACCTCATTGGGAGCGGGAGGCAAGCCGCTGCGTGTAGCCACGGCCGGCTTGAGGAGGCGGGGCTGTACCCGCCCTCTCAAGTGTGCTTTGTTAGGCACGGGAGGCAGGCCCACTGCGTGCAGCCACGGCCTTCCTCCCCCCACGGCTTGAGGAGGCGCGGCTGCACATGCCCTCTCGGGTTCGCGTTGTTGGGCGTGGGAGACAGGAGGCTGCGTGCCGCCACGGCCTTCCTCCCCCCACGGCTTGAGGAGGCGGGGCTGTACCCGCCCTCTCAAGTGTGCTTTGTTGGGCGCGGGAGGCAGGACGCTGCGTGCAGCCACGGCCTTCCTCCCCCCACGGCTTGAGGAGGCGCGGCTGCACATGCCCTCTCGGGTTCGCGTTGTTGGGCGTGGGAGACAGGAGGCTGCGAGCCGCCACGGCCTTCCTCCCCCCACGGCTTGAGGAGGCGGGGCTGTACCCGCCCTCTCAAGTGTGCTTTGTTGGGCGCGGGAGGCAGGACGCTGCGTGCAGCCACGGCCTTCCTCCCCCCACGGCTTGAGGAGGCGCGGCTGCACATGCCCTCTCGGGTTCGCGTTGTTGGGCGTGGGAGACAGGAGGCTGCGAGCCGCCACGGCCTTCCTCCCCCCACGGCTTGAGGAGGCGGGGCTGTACCCGCCCTCTCAAGTGTGCTTTGTTAGGCACGGGAGGCAGGCCCACTGCGTGCAGCCACGGCCTTCCTCCCCCCACGGCTTGAGGAGGCGCGGCTGCACATGCCCTCTCGGGTTCGCGTTGTTGGGCGCGGGAGGCAGGACGCTGCGTGCACCCACGGCCTTCCTCCCCCCACGGCTGAAGGAGGCATGCCCTCTTGGGACTTTGGGAGCGCTTTCTGGGGCGTGGGAGGCAAGCGGCGCGCAATCACGGCTTGCCTCCACTTGCGGCTGAAGGAGGACGGGCTGCGCATGCCCTCTTGGGAGCGCTTTCTGGGGCGTGGGAGGCGAGCGGCGCGCAATCACGGCTTGCCTCCACTTGCGGCTTGAGGAGGACGGGCTGCGCATGCCCTCTTTGGAGCGCTTTCTGGGGCGTGGGAGGCAAGCGGCGCGCAACCACGGCTTGCCTCCACTTGCGGCTGAAGGACGCTGGGCTTTGCTTGGCCTCTTGGGAGCGCTTTCTGGGGCGTCGGAGGCGAGCGGCGCGCAATCACGGCTTGCCTCCACTTGCGGCTTGAGGAGGACGGGCTGCGCATGCCCTCTTTGGAGCGCTTTCTGGGGCGTGGGAGGCAAGCGGCGCGCAATCACGGCTTGCCTCCACTTGCGGCTGAAGAACGCTGGGGTTTGATTGCCCTCTTTGGAGCGCTTTCTGGGGCGTGGGAGGCGAGCGGCGCGCAATCACGGCTTGCCTCCACTTGCGGCTTGAGGAGGACGGGCTGCGCATGCCCTCTTTGGAGCGCTTTCTGGGGCGTGGGAGGCAAGCGGCGCGCAATCACGGCTTGCCTCCACTTGCGGCTGAAGAACGCTGGGGTTTGATTGCCCTCTTTGGAGCGCTTTCTGGGGCGTGGGAGGCGAGCGGCGCGCAATCACTGCTGGCCTCCACTTGCGGCTTGAGGAGGACGGGCTGCGCATGCCCTCTTGGGAGCGCTTTCTGGGGCGTGGGAGCCAAGCGGCGCGCAATCACGGCATGCCTCCACTTGCGGCTGAAGGACGCTGGGGTTTGCATGCCCTCTTTGGAGCGCTTTCTGGGGCGTGGGAGGCGAGCGGCGCGCAATCACGGCTTGCCTCCACTTGCGGCTTGAGGAGGACGGGCTGCGCATGCCCTCTTGGGAGCGCTTTCTGGGGCGTGGGAGGCGAGCGGCGCGCAATCACGGCTTGCCTCCACTTGCGGCTTGAGGAGGACGGGCTGCGCATGCCCTCTTTGGAGCGCTTTCTGGGGCGTGGGAGGCAAGCGGCGCGCAACCACGGCTTGCCTCCACTTGCGGCTGAAGGACGCTGGGCTTTGCTTGGCCTCTTGGGAGCGCTTTCTGGGGCGTCGGAGGCGAGCGGCGCGCAATCACGGCTTGCCTCCACTTGCGGCTTGAGGAGGACGGGCTGCGCATGCCCTCTTTGGAGCGCTTTCTGGGGCGTGGGAGGCAAGCGGCGCGCAATCACGGCTTGCCTCCACTTGCGGCTGAAGAACGCTGGGGTTTGATTGCCCTCTTTGGAGCGCTTTCTGGGGCGTGGGAGGCGAGCGGCGCGCAATCACTGCTGGCCTCCACTTGCGGCTTGAGGAGGACGGGCTGCGCATGCCCTCTTGGGAGCGCTTTCTGGGGCGTGGGAGCCAAGCGGCGCGCAATCACGGCATGCCTCCACTTGCGGCTGAAGGACGCTGGGGTTTGCATGCCCTCTTTGGAGCGCTTTCTGGGGCGTGGGAGGCGAGCGGCGCGCAATCACGGCTTGCCTCCACTTGCGGCTTGAGGAGGACGGGCTGCGCATGCCCTCTTGGGAGCGCTTTCTGGGGCGTGGGAGGCGAGCGGCGCGCAATCACGGCATGCCTCCACTTGCGGCTGAAGGACGCTGGGGTTTGCATGCCCTCTTTGGAGCGCTTTCTGGGGCGTGGGAGGCGAGCGGCGCGCAATCACGGCTTGCCTCCACTTGCGGCTTGAGGAGGACGGGCTGCGCATGCCCTCTTGGGAGCGCTTTCTGGGGCGTGGGAGGCGAGCGGCGCGCAATCACGGCTTGCCTCCACTTGCGGCTGAAGGAGGCCGGGCTGTGCATGCCCTCTTGGGAGCGCTTTCTAGGGCGTGGCAGGCAAGCGGCGCGCAATCACGGCTTTCCTCCACTTGCGGCTGAAGGAGGCCGGATTGCGCATGCCCTCTTGGGTGCACTGTCTGGGGCGTGGGAGGCAAGCGGCGCGCAATCACGGCTTGCCTCCACTTGCGGCTGAAGGAGGCCGGGCTGTGCATGCCCTCTTGGGAGCGCTTTCTAGGGCGTGGCAGGCAAGCGGCGCGCAATCACGGCTTTCCTCCACTTGCGGCTGAAGGAGGCCGGATTGCGCATGCCCTCTTGGGTGCACTGTCTGGGGCGTGGGAGGCAAGCGGCGCGCAAACACGGCTTACATCCACTTGCGGCTGCAGGACGCCGGGCTGACCCTTGCTGCCTCGGACGATCTCCGCCTCAGCACCTCACCGCTTTCCCACCTCCGACCCCTTCTGGCTGGGCGGCCTGAGCCCCTTCTGGCCTCGCCGCCTTCCCGCCTCGCCACACCGCCTCCCCGCCTCACCGCTTCCCCGCGGGAAACAACTCTTGCCATGGCTACGGGTTGGTCCCGACCGAAGGGAGGGCCTTAAGCCATTGAGTCCCCGTAGCTCCGCGGAGTGGAGCGCAGCGAAACGAAGCGGAAGCGGAGGGCTATCAGCGGCTTGACACCTGGGCGCCTTTTATCCGTTTCTTGTGACCTGCAATTATGCATTGGCACGGTTATAGAAGCGCTCGAACGCTCATCTTTCGACATCTTGGACGTTTAGTGCTTTCTGCTTGAGTCTGCGAAAAAGTTTCGATAGTTCGCGGTTCGATCACATAATCGACTCTTCATTTCGTCGCGTGCAGGCCGCGACCCACACGCCCGTCTTTACACGCCGCGACGAGAGCATTCACGTCTAAGGTCTTCGCGTTAACCCTCGGCGGCTTCCGTGATTGACGGTTCAGGCCGATGTGGTGCCCATGTCCGGACATCGTGAACGACTCAAGCCGACCGGCCTCACACCACCCCCCACGGCTTGAGAAGGCCGGGCTGCATCCGTCCTCTCTTCCCCCTCGGCTTGGGGAGGCCGGGCTGCGTGTGTAGCGTGTGCCCTCTCGAGTTCGGTTCCTTGCGTGTTGGAAGCAAGCGGCTCCGTGTAGCCACGGCCTTCCTTCCCCCACGGCTTGAGAAGGCCGGGCTGCATCCGTCCTCTCTTCCCCCTCGGCTTGGGGAGGCCGGGCTGCGTGTGTAGCGTGTGCCCTCTCGAGTTCGGTTCCTTGCGTGTTGGAAGCAAGCGGCTCCGTGTAGCCACGGCCTTCCTTCCCCCACGGCTTGAGGAGGCCGGGCTGCATCCGCCCTCTCGGGTTTGCTTCCTATCGCATGGGAGGCAAGCCGCTGCGTGTAGCCACGGCCTTCCTTCCCTTACGGCTTGAGGAGGCCGGGCTGCACTCGCCCTCTGGAGCTCGGCTCCTTACGCGTGGGAGGCAAGCCGCTGCGTGTAGCCTCGGTCTCCTTCCCCCACGGCTTAAGGAGGCCGGACTGCACCCACCCTGTCGGGTTCGCTTCCTAGCGTGTCCTTGCGCGTGGGAGGCAAGCCGCTGCAATTTGCCACGGCCTACCTCTCCCCACGGCTTGAGGGGCGGGGCTGCACCCGCCCTCTAGAGTTCGCCTTCTTGGGCGTGGGAGGCAAGCCGGCGCGTGTAGCAACGGCCTTCCCCTCCCCATCCACGGCTTGAGGAGGCGGGGCTGCACCCGCCCTCTAGAGTTCGCTCTGGTTGGCGCGGGAGGCAGGCCGCTGCGTGCAGCCACGGCCTTCCTCCACTTGCGGCGGAAGGAGGCCGGGCCGCGCATGCCCTCTTGGGTGCACTGTCTGGGGTGTGGAAGGCAAGCGGCGCGCAAACACGGCTTTCCTCCACTTACGGCGGAAGGAGGCCGGGCTGTGCATGCCCTCTTGGGACCGCTTCCTAGGGCGTGGGAGGCAAGCGGCGCGCAATCACGGCTTGCCTCCACTTGCGGCTAAAGGAGGCCGGGCTGTGCATGCCCTTTTGGGAGCGCTTTCTAGGGCGTGGGAGGCAAGCGGCGCGCAATCACGGCTTTCCTCCACTTGCGGCTGAATGAGGCCGGATTGCGCATTCCCTCTTGGGTGCACTGTCTGGGGCGTGGGAGGCAAGCCCCTGCGTGTAGCCACGGCCTCTCACCCCACACGGCTTGAGGAGGCCGGGCTGCACCCGCCCTCTGGAGCTCGCTTCCTTGCGCGTGGGAAGCAAACCGCTGAGTGTAGCCACGGCCTTTCACCCCACACGGCTTACTTGAGGAGGCCGGGCTGCACTCGCCCTCTGGAGCTCGCTTCATTCCTTGCGCGTGGGAGGCAAGCCGCTGCGTGTAGCCGCGGCCTCTCTTCCCACACGGCTTGAGGAGGCCGGGCTGCACACGCCCTTTGGGTTCACCTCATTGGGAGCGGGAGGCAAGCCGCTGCGTGTAGCCACGGCCGGCTTGAGGAGGCGGGGCTGTACCCGCCCTCTCAAGTGTGCTTTGTTAGGCACGGGAGGCAGGCCCACTGCGTGCAGCCACGGCCTTCCTCCCCCCACGGCTTGAGGAGGCGCGGCTGCACATGCCCTCTCGGGTTCGCGTTGTTGGGCGTGGGAGACAGGAGGCTGCGTGCCGCCACGGCCTTCCTCCCCCCACGGCTTGAGGAGGCGGGGCTGTACCCGCCCTCTCAAGTGTGCTTTGTTGGGCGCGGGAGGCAGGACGCTGCGTGCAGCCACGGCCTTCCTCCCCCCACGGCTTGAGGAGGCGCGGCTGCACATGCCCTCTCGGGTTCGCGTTGTTGGGCGTGGGAGACAGGAGGCTGCGAGCCGCCACGGCCTTCCTCCCCCCACGGCTTGAGGAGGCGGGGCTGTACCCGCCCTCTCAAGTGTGCTTTGTTGGGCGCGGGAGGCAGGACGCTGCGTGCAGCCACGGCCTTCCTCCCCCCACGGCTTGAGGAGGCGCGGCTGCACATGCCCTCTCGGGTTCGCGTTGTTGGGCGTGGGAGACAGGAGGCTGCGAGCCGCCACGGCCTTCCTCCCCCCACGGCTTGAGGAGGCGGGGCTGTACCCGCCCTCTCAAGTGTGCTTTGTTAGGCACGGGAGGCAGGCCCACTGCGTGCAGCCACGGCCTTCCTCCCCCCACGGCTTGAGGAGGCGCGGCTGCACATGCCCTCTCGGGTTCGCGTTGTTGGGCGCGGGAGGCAGGACGCTGCGTGCACCCACGGCCTTCCTCCCCCCACGGCTGAAGGAGGCATGCCCTCTTGGGACTTTGGGAGCGCTTTCTGGGGCGTGGGAGGCAAGCGGCGCGCAATCACGGCTTGCCTCCACTTGCGGCTGAAGGAGGACGGGCTGCGCATGCCCTCTTGGGAGCGCTTTCTGGGGCGTGGGAGGCGAGCGGCGCGCAATCACGGCTTGCCTCCACTTGCGGCTTGAGGAGGACGGGCTGCGCATGCCCTCTTTGGAGCGCTTTCTGGGGCGTGGGAGGCAAGCGGCGCGCAACCACGGCTTGCCTCCACTTGCGGCTGAAGGACGCTGGGCTTTGCTTGGCCTCTTGGGAGCGCTTTCTGGGGCGTCGGAGGCGAGCGGCGCGCAATCACGGCTTGCCTCCACTTGCGGCTTGAGGAGGACGGGCTGCGCATGCCCTCTTTGGAGCGCTTTCTGGGGCGTGGGAGGCAAGCGGCGCGCAATCACGGCTTGCCTCCACTTGCGGCTGAAGAACGCTGGGGTTTGATTGCCCTCTTTGGAGCGCTTTCTGGGGCGTGGGAGGCGAGCGGCGCGCAATCACTGCTGGCCTCCACTTGCGGCTTGAGGAGGACGGGCTGCGCATGCCCTCTTGGGTGCACTGTCTGGGGCGTGGGAGGCAAGCCCCTGCGTGTAGCCACGGCCTCTCACCCCACACGGCTTGAGGAGGCCGGGCTGCACCCGCCCTCTGGAGCTCGCTTCCTTGCGCGTGGGAAGCAAACCGCTGAGTGTAGCCACGGCCTTTCACCCCACACGGCTTACTTGAGGAGGCCGGGCTGCACTCGCCCTCTGGAGCTCGCTTCATTCCTTGCGCGTGGGAGGCAAGCCGCTGCGTGTAGCCGCGGCCTCTCTTCCCACACGGCTTGAGGAGGCCGGGCTGCACACGCCCTTTGGGTTCACCTCATTGGGAGCGGGAGGCAAGCCGCTGCGTGTAGCCACGGCCGGCTTGAGGAGGCGGGGCTGTACCCGCCCTCTCAAGTGTGCTTTGTTAGGCACGGGAGGCAGGCCCACTGCGTGCAGCCACGGCCTTCCTCCCCCCACGGCTTGAGGAGGCGCGGCTGCACATGCCCTCTCGGGTTCGCGTTGTTGGGCGTGGGAGACAGGAGGCTGCGTGCCGCCACGGCCTTCCTCCCCCCACGGCTTGAGGAGGCGGGGCTGTACCCGCCCTCTCAAGTGTGCTTTGTTGGGCGCGGGAGGCAGGACGCTGCGTGCAGCCACGGCCTTCCTCCCCCCACGGCTTGAGGAGGCGCGGCTGCACATGCCCTCTCGGGTTCGCGTTGTTGGGCGTGGGAGACAGGAGGCTGCGAGCCGCCACGGCCTTCCTCCCCCCACGGCTTGAGGAGGCGGGGCTGTACCCGCCCTCTCAAGTTTGCTTTGTTGGGCGCAGGAGGCAGGACGCTGCGTGCAGCCACGGCCTTCCTCCCCCCACGGCTTGAGGAGGCGCGGCTGCACATGCCCTCTCGGGTTCGCGTTGTTGGGCGTGGGAGACAGGAGGCTGCGAGCCGCCACGGCCTTCCTCCCCCCACGGCTTGAGGAGGCGGGGCTGTACCCGCCCTCTCAAGTTTGCTTTGTTGGGCGCGGGAGGCAGGACGCTGCGTGCAGCCACGGCCTTCCTCCCCCCACGGCTTGAGGAGGCGCGGCTGCACATGCCCTCTCGGGTTCGCGTTGTTGGGCGCGGGAGGCAGGACGCTGCGTGCACCCACGGCCTTCCTCCCCCCACGGCTGAAGGAGGCATGCCCTCTTGGGACTTTGGGAGCGCTTTCTGGGGCGTGGGAGGCAAGCGGCGCGCAATCACGGCTTGCCTCCACTTGCGGCTGAAGGAGGACGGGCTGCGCATGCCCTCTTGGGAGCGCTTTCTGGGGCGTGGGAGGCGAGCGGCGCGCAATCACGGCTTGCCTCCACTTGCGGCTTGAGGAGGACGGGCTGCGCATGCCCTCTTTGGAGCGCTTTCTGGGGCGTGGGAGGCAAGCGGCGCGCAATCACGGCTTGCCTCCACTTGCGGCTGAAGGACGCTGGGCTTTGCTTGGCCTCTTGGGAGCGCTTTCTGGGGCGTCGGAGGCGAGCGGCGCGCAATCACGGCTTGCCTCCACTTGCGGCTTGAGGAGGACGGGCTGCGCATGCCCTCTTTGGAGCGCTTTCTGGGGCGTGGGAGGCAAGCGGCGCGCAATCACGGCTTGCCTCCACTTGCGGCTGAAGAACGCTGGGGTTTGATTGCCCTCTTTGGAGCGCTTTCTGGGGCGTGGGAGGCAAGCGGCGCGCAATCACGGCTTGCCTCCACTTGCGGCTGAAGAACGCTGGGGTTTGATTGCCCTCTTTGGAGCGCTTTCTGGGGCGTGGGAGGCGAGCGGCGCGCAATCACGGCTTGCCTCCACTTGCGGCTTGAGGAGGACGGGCTGCGCATGCCCTCTTTGGAGCGCTTTCTGGGGCGTGGGAGGCGAGCGGCGCGCAATCACGGCTTGCCTCCACCTGCGGCTGAAGGACGCTGGGCAGCGCATGCCCTCTTGGGAGCGCTTTCTGGGGCGTGGGAGGCAAGCGGCGTGCAATCACGGCTTGCCTCCACTTGCGGCTGAAGAGGGCTGGGCTGCGCATGCCCTCTTGGGAGCGCTTTCTCGAGCGGCGCGCAATCACGGCTTGCCTCCACTTGCGGCTTGAGGAGGACGGGCTGCGCATGCCCTCTTTGGACCGCTTTCTGGGGCGTGGGAGGCAAGCGGCGCGCAATCACTGCTGGCCTCCACTTGCGGCTTGAGGAGGACGGGCTGCGCATGCCCTCTTGGGAGCGCTTTCTGGGGCGTGGGAGGCGAGCGGCGCGCAATCACGGCTTGCCTCCACTTGCGGCTTGAGGAGGACGGGCTGCGCATGCCCTCTTTGGAGTGCTTTCTTGGGCGTGGGAGGCAAGCGGCGCGCAATCACGGCTTGCCTCCACTTGCGGCTGAAGGACGCTGGGCTTTGCTTGGCCTCTTGGGAGCGCTTTCTGGGGCGTCGGAGGCGAGCGGCGCGCAATCACGGCTTGCCTCCACTTGCGGCTTGAGGAGGACGGGCTGCGCATGCCCTCTTTGGAGCGCTTTCTGGGGCGTGGGAGGCAAGCGGCGCGCAATCACGGCTTGCCTCCACTTGCGGCTGAAGAACGCTGGGGTTTGATTGCCCTCTTTGGAGCGCTTTCTGGGGCGTGGGAGGCGAGCGGCGCGCAATCACTGCTGGCCTCCACTTGCGGCTTGAGGAGGACGGGCTGCGCATGCCCTCTTGGGTGCACTGTCTGGGGCGTGGGAGGCAAGCCCCTGCGTGTAGCCACGGCCTCTCACCCCACACGGCTTGAGGAGGCCGGGCTGCACCCGCCCTCTCGAGCTCGCTTCCTTGCGCGTGGGAAGCAAACCGCTGAGTGTAGCCACGGCCTTTCACCCCACACGGCTTACTTGAGGAGGCCGGGCTGCACTCGCCCTCTGGAGCTCGCTTCATTCCTTGCGCGTGGGAGGCAAGCCGCTGCGTGTAGCCGCGGCCTCTCTTCCCACACGGCTTGAGGAGGCCGGGCTGCACACGCCCTTTGGGTTCACCTCATTGGGAGCGGGAGGCAAGCCGCTGCGTGTAGCCACGGCCGGCTTGAGGAGGCGGGGCTGTACCCGCCCTCTCAAGTGTGCTTTGTTAGGCACGGGAGGCAGGCCCACTGCGTGCAGCCACGGCCTTCCTCCCCCCACGGCTTGAGGAGGCGCGGCTGCACATGCCCTCTCGGGTTCGCGTTGTTGGGCGTGGGAGACAGGAGGCTGCGTGCCGCCACGGCCTTCCTCCCCCCACGGCTTGAGGAGGCGGGGCTGTACCCGCCCTCTCAAGTTTGCTTTGTTGGGCGCGGGAGGCAGGACGCTGCGTGCAGCCACGGCCTTCCTCCCCCCACGGCTTGAGGAGGCGCGGCTGCACATGCCCTCTCGGGTTCGCGTTGTTGGGCGTGGGAGACAGGAGGCTGCGAGCCGCCACGGCCTTCCTCCCCCCACGGCTTGAGGAGGCGGGGCTGTACCCGCCCTCTCAAGTGTGCTTTGTTGGGCGCGGGAGGCAGGACGCTGCGTGCAGCCACGGCCTTCCTCCCCCCACGGCTTGAGGAGGCGCGGCTGCACATGCCCTCTCGGGTTCGCGTTGTTGGGCGTGGGAGACAGGAGGCTGCGAGCCGCCACGGCCTTCCTCCCCCCACGGCTTGAGGAGGCGGGGCTGTACCCGCCCTCTCAAGTGTGCTTTGTTGGGCACGGGAGGCAGGACGCTGCGTGCAGCCACGGCCTTCCTCCCCCCACGGCTTGAGGAGGCGCGGCTGCACATGCCCTCTCGGGTTCGCGTTGTTGGGCGCGGGAGGCAGGACGCTGCGTGCACCCACGGCCTTCCTCCCCCCACGGCTGAAGGAGGCATGCCCTCTTGGGACTTTGGGAGCGCTTTCTGGGGCGTGGGAGGCAAGCGGCGCGCAATCACGGCTTGCCTCCACTTGCGGCTGAAGGAGGACGGGCTGCGCATGCCCTCTTGGGAGCGCTTTCTGGGGCGTGGGAGGCGAGCGGCGCGCAATCACGGCTTGCCTCCACTTGCGGCTTGAGGAGGACGGGCTGCGCATGCCCTCTTTGGAGCGCTTTCTGGGGCGTGGGAGGCAAGCGGCGCGCAATCACGGCTTGCCTCCACTTGCGGCTGAAGGACGCTGGGCTTTGCTTGGCCTCTTGGGAGCGCTTTCTGGGGCGTCGGAGGCGAGCGGCGCGCAATCACGGCTTGCCTCCACTTGCGGCTTGAGGAGGACGGGCTGCGCATGCCCTCTTTGGAGCGCTTTCTGGGGCGTGGGAGGCAAGCGGCGCGTAATCACGGCTTGCCTCCACTTGCGGCTGAAGAACGCTGGGGTTTGATTGCCCTCTTTGGAGCGCTTTCTGGGGCGTGGGAGGCGAGCGGCGCGCAATCACGGCTTGCCTCCACTTGCGGCTTGAGGAGGACGGGCTGCGCATGCCCTCTTTGGAGCGCTTTCTGGGGCGTGGGAGGCGAGCGGCGCGCAATCACGGCTTGCCTCCACCTGCGGCTGAAGGACGCTGGGCAGCGCATGCCCTCTTGGGAGCGCTTTCTGGGGCGTGGGAGGCAAGCGGCGCGCAATCACGGCTTGCCTCCACTTGCGGCTGAAGAGGGCTGGGCTGCGCATGCCCTCTTGGGAGCGCTTTCTCGAGCGGCGCGCAATCACGGCTTGCCTCCACTTGCGGCTTGAGGAGGACGGGCTGCGCATGCCCTCTTGGGAGCGCTTTCTGGGGCGTGGGAGGCGAGCGGCGCGCAATCACTGCTGGCCTCCACTTGCGGCTTGAGGAGGACGGGCTGCGCATGCCCTCTTGGGTGCACTGTCTGGGGCGTGGGAGGCAAGCCCCTGCGTGTAGCCACGGCCTCTCACCCCACACGGCTTGAGGAGGCCGGGCTGCACCCGCCCTCTCGAGCTCGCTTCCTTGCGCGTGGGAAGCAAACCGCTGAGTGTAGCCACGGCCTTTCACCCCACACGGCTTACTTGAGGAGGCCGGGCTGCACTCGCCCTCTGGAGCTCGCTTCATTCCTTGCGCGTGGGAGGCAAGCCGCCGCGTGTAGCCGCGGCCTCTCTTCCCACACGGCTTGAGGAGGCCGGGCTGCACACGCCCTTTGGGTTCACCTCATTGGGAGCGGGAGGCAAGCCGCTGCGTGTAGCCACGGCCGGCTTGAGGAGGCGGGGCTGTACCCGCCCTCTCAAGTGTGCTTTGTTAGGCACGGGAGGCAGGCCCACTGCGTGCAGCCACGGCCTTCCTCCCCCCACGGCTTGAGGAGGCGCGGCTGCACATGCCCTCTCGGGTTCGCGTTGTTGGGCGTGGGAGACAGGAGGCTGCGTGCCGCCACGGCCTTCCTCCCCCCACGGCTTGAGGAGGCGGGGCTGTACCCGCCCTCTCAAGTGTGCTTTGTTGGGCGCGGGAGGCAGGACGCTGCGTGCAGCCACGGCCTTCCTCCCCCCACGGCTTGAGGAGGCGCGGCTGCACATGCCCTCTCGGGTTCGCGTTGTTGGGCGTGGGAGACAGGAGGCTGCGTGCCGCCACGGCCTTCCTCCCCCCACGGCTTGAGGAGGCGGGGCTGTACCCGCCCTCTCAAGTGTGCTTTGTTGGGCGCGGGAGGCAGGACGCTGCGTGCAGCCACGGCCTTCCTCCCCCCACGGCTTGAGGAGGCGCGGCTGCACATGCCCTCTCGGGTTCGCGTTGTTGGGCGTGGGAGACAGGAGGCTGCGAGCCGCCACGGCCTTCCTCCCCCCACGGCTTGAGGAGGCGGGGCTGTACCCGCCCTCTCAAGTTTGCTTTGTTGGGCGCGGGAGGCAGGACGCTGCGTGCAGCCACGGCCTTCCTCCCCCCACGGCTTGAGGAGGCGCGGCTGCATATGCCCTCTCGGGTTCGCGTTGTTGGGCGCGGGAGGCAGGACGCTGCGTGCACCCACGGCCTTCCTCCCCCCACGGCTGAAGGAGGCATGCCCTCTTGGGACTTTGGGAGCGCTTTCTGGGGCGTGGGAGGCAAGCGGCGCGCAATCACGGCTTGCCTCCACTTGCGGCTGAAGGAGGACGGGCTGCGCATGCCCTCTTGGGAGCGCTTTCTGGGGCGTGGGAGGCGAGCGGCGCGCAATCACGGCTTGCCTCCACTTGCGGCTTGAGGAGGACGGGCTGCGCATGCCCTCTTTGGAGCGCTTTCTGGGGCGTGGGAGGCAAGCGGCGCGCAATCACGGCTTGCCTCCACTTGCGGCTGAAGGACGCTGGGCTTTGCTTGGCCTCTTGGGAGCGCTTTCTGGGGCGTCGGAGGCGAGCGGCGCGCAATCACGGCTTGCCTCCACTTGCGGCTTGAGGAGGACGGGCTGCGCATGCCCTCTTTGGAGCGCTTTCTGGGGCGTGGGAGGCAAGCGGCGCGTAATCACGGCTTGCCTCCACTTGCGGCTGAAGAACGCTGGGGTTTGATTGCCCTCTTTGGAGCGCTTTCTGGGGCGTGGGAGGCGAGCGGCGCGCAATCACGGCTTGCCTCCACTTGCGGCTTGAGGAGGACGGGCTGCGCATGCCCTCTTTGGAGCGCTTTCTGGGGCGTGGGAGGCGAGCGGCGCGCAATCACGGCTTGCCTCCACTTGCGGCTGAAGGACGCTGGGCAGCGCATGCCCTCTTGGGAGCGCTTTCTGGGGCGTGGGAGGCAAGCGGCGCGCAATCACGGCTTGCCTCCACTTGCGGCTGAAGAGGGCTGGGCTGCGCATGCCCTCTTGGGAGCGCTTTCTCGAGCGGCGCGCAATCACGGCTTGCCTCCACTTGCGGCTTGAGGAGGACGGGCTGCGCATGCCCTCTTGGGAGCGCTTTCTGGGGCGTGGGAGGCGAGCGGCGCGCAATCACTGCTGGCCTCCACTTGCGGCTTGAGGAGGACGGGCTGCGCATGCCCTCTTGGGTGCACTGTCTGGGGCGTGGGAGGCAAGCCCCTGCGTGTAGCCACGGCCTCTCACCCCACACGGCTTGAGGAGGCCGGGCTGCACCCGCCCTCTCGAGCTCGCTTCCTTGCGCGTGGGAAGCAAACCGCTGAGTGTAGCCACGGCCTTTCACCCCACACGGCTTACTTGAGGAGGCCGGGCTGCACTCGCCCTCTGGAGCTCGCTTCATTCCTTGCGCGTGGGAGGCAAGCCGCTGCGTGTAGCCGCGGCCTCTCTTCCCACACGGCTTGAGGAGGCCGGGCTGCACACGCCCTTTGGGTTCACCTCATTGGGAGCGGGAGGCAAGCCGCTGCGTGTAGCCACGGCCGGCTTGAGGAGGCGGGGCTGTACCCGCCCTCTCAAGTGTGCTTTGTTAGGCACGGGAGGCAGGCCCACTGCGTGCAGCCACGGCCTTCCTCCCCCCACGGCTTGAGGAGGCGCGGCTGCACATGCCCTCTCGGGTTCGCGTTGTTGGGCGTGGGAGACAGGAGGCTGCGTGCCGCCACGGCCTTCCTCCCCCCACGGCTTGAGGAGGCGGGGCTGTACCTGCCCTCTCAAGTGTGCTTTGTTGGGCGCGGGAGGCAGGACGCTGCGTGCAGCCACGGCCTTCCTCCCCCCACGGCTTGAGGAGGCGCGGCTGCACATGCCCTCTCGGGTTCGCGTTGTTGGGCGTGGGAGACAGGAGGCTGCGTGCCGCCACGGCCTTCCTCCCCCCACGGCTTGAGGAGGCGGGGCTGTACCCGCCCTCTCAAGTGTGCTTTGTTGGGCGCGGGAGGCAGGACGCTGCGTGCAGCCACGGCCTTCCTCCCCCCACGGCTTGAGGAGGCGCGGCTGCACATGCCCTCTCGGGTTCGCGTTGTTGGGCGTGGGAGACAGGAGGCTGCGAGCCGCCACGGCCTTCCTCCCCCCACGGCTTGAGGAGGCGGGGCTGTACCCGCCCTCTCAAGTTTGCTTTGTTGGGCGCGGGAGGCAGGACGCTGCGTGCAGCCACGGCCTTCCTCCCCCCACGGCTTGAGGAGGCGCGGCTGCACATGCCCTCTCGGGTTCGCGTTGTTGGGCGCGGGAGGCAGGACGCTGCGTGCACCCACGGCCTTCCTCCCCCCACGGCTGAAGGAGGCATGCCCTCTTGGGACTTTGGGAGCGCTTTCTGGGGCGTGGGAGGCAAGCGGCGCGCAATCACGGCTTGCCTCCACTTGCGGCTGAAGGAGGACGGGCTGCGCATGCCCTCTTGGGAGCGCTTTCTGGGGCGTGGGAGGCGAGCGGCGCGCAATCACGGCTTGCCTCCACTTGCGGCTTGAGGAGGACGGGCTGCGCATGCCCTCTTTGGAGCGCTTTCTGGGGCGTGGGAGGCAAGCGGCGCGCAATCACGGCTTGCCTCCACTTGCGGCTGAAGGACGCTGGGCTTTGCTTGGCCTCTTGGGAGCGCTTTCTGGGGCGTCGGAGGCGAGCGGCGCGCAATCACGGCTTGCCTCCACTTGCGGCTTGAGGAGGACGGGCTGCGCATGCCCTCTTTGGAGCGCTTTCTGGGGCGTGGGAGGCAAGCGGCGCGTAATCACGGCTTGCCTCCACTTGCGGCTGAAGGACGCTGGGCTTTGCTTGGCCTCTTGGGAGCGCTTTCTGGGGCGTCGGAGGCGAGCGGCGCGCAATCACGGCTTGCCTCCACTTGCGGCTTGAGGAGGACGGGCTGCGCATGCCCTCTTTGGAGCGCTTTCTGGGGCGTGGGAGGCAAGCGGCGCGCAATCACGGCTTGCCTCCACTTGCGGCTGAAGAACGCTGGGGTTTGATTGCCCTCTTTGGAGCGCTTTCTGGGGCGTGGGAGGCGAGCGGCGCGCAATCACGGCTTGCCTCCACTTGCGGCTTGAGGAGGACGGGCTGCGCATGCCCTCTTTGGAGCGCTTTCTGGGGCGTGGGAGGCGAGCGGCGCGCAATCACGGCTTGCCTCCACCTGCGGCTGAAGGACGCTGGGCAGCGCATGCCCTCTTGGGAGCGCTTTCTGGGGCGTGGGAGGCAAGCGGCGCGCAATCACGGCTTGCCTCCACTTGCGGCTGAAGAGGGCTGGGCTGCGCATGCCCTCTTGGGAGCGCTTTCTCGAGCGGCGCGCAATCACGGCTTGCCTCCACTTGCGGCTTGAGGAGGACGGGCTGCGCATGCCCTCTTGGGAGCGCTTTCTGGGGCGTGGGAGGCGAGCGGCGCGCAATCACTGCTGGCCTCCACTTGCGGCTTGAGGAGGACGGGCTGCGCATGCCCTCTTGGGTGCACTGTCTGGGGCGTGGGAGGCAAGCCCCTGCGTGTAGCCACGGCCTCTCACCCCACACGGCTTGAGGAGGCCGGGCTGCACCCGCCCTCTCGAGCTCGCTTCCTTGCGCGTGGGAAGCAAACCGCTGAGTGTAGCCACGGCCTTTCACCCCACACCGTTTACTTGAGGAGGCCGGGCTGCACTCGCCCTCTGGAGCTCGCTTCATTCCTTGCGCGTGGGAGGCAAGCCGCCGCGTGTAGCCGCGGCCTCTCTTCCCACACGGCTTGAGGAGGCCGGGCTGCACACGCCCTTTGGGTTCACCTCATTGGGAGCGGGAGGCAAGCCGCTGCGTGTAGCCACGGCCGGCTTGAGGAGGCGGGGCTGTACCCGCCCTCTCAAGTGTGCTTTGTTAGGCACGGGAGGCAGGCCCACTGCGTGCAGCCACGGCCTTCCTCCCCCCACGGCTTGAGGAGGCGCGGCTGCACATGCCCTCTCGGGTTCGCGTTGTTGGGCGTGGGAGACAGGAGGCTGCGTGCCGCCACGGCCTTCCTCCCCCCACGGCTTGAGGAGGCGGGGCTGTACCCGCCCTCTCAAGTGTGCTTTGTTGGGCGCGGGAGGCAGGACGCTGCGTGCAGCCACGGCCTTCCTCCCCCCACGGCTTGAGGAGGCGCGGCTGCACATGCCCTCTCGGGTTCGCGTTGTTGGGCGTGGGAGACAGGAGGCTGCGAGCCGCCACGGCCTTCCTCCCCCCACGGCTTGAGGAGGCGGGGCTGTACCCGCCCTCTCAAGTTTGCTTTGTTGGGCGCGGGAGGCAGGACGCTGCGTGCAGCCACGGCCTTCCTCCCCCCACGGCTTGAGGAGGCGCGGCTGCACATGCCCTCTCGGGTTCGCGTTGTTGGGCGCGGGAGGCAGGACGCTGCGAGCCGCCACGGCCTTCCTCCCCCCACGGCTGAAGGAGGCATGCCCTCTTGGGACTTTGGGAGCGCTTTCTGGGGCGTGGGAGGCAAGCGGCGCGCAATCACGGCTTGCCTCCACTTGCGGCTGAAGGAGGACGGGCTGCGCATGCCCTCTTGGGAGCGCTTTCTGGGGCGTGGGAGGCGAGCGGCGCGCAATCACGGCTTGCCTCCACTTGCGGCTTGAGGAGGACGGGCTGCGCATGCCCTCTTTGGAGCGCTTTCTGGGGCGTGGGAGGCAAGCGGCGCGCAATCACGGCTTGCCTCCACTTGCGGCTGAAGGACGCTGGGCTTTGCTTGGCCTCTTGGGAGCGCTTTCTGGGGCGTCGGAGGCGAGCGGCGCGCAATCACGGCTTGCCTCCACTTGCGGCTTGAGGAGGACGGGCTGCGCATGCCCTCTTTGGAGCGCTTTCTGGGGCGTGGGAGGCAAGCGGCGCGCAATCACGGCTTGCCTCCACTTGCGGCTGAAGAACGCTGGGGTTTGATTGCCCTCTTTGGAGCGCTTTCTGGGGCGTGGGAGGCGAGCGGCGCGCAATCACGGCTTGCCTCCACTTGCGGCTTGAGGAGGACGGGCTGCGCATGCCCTCTTTGGAGCGCTTTCTGGGGCGTGGGAGGCGAGCGGCGCGCAATCACGGCTTGCCTCCACCTGCGGCTGAAGGACGCTGGGCAGCGCATGCCCTCTTGGGAGCGCTTTCTGGGGCGTGGGAGGCAAGCGGCGCGCAATCACGGCTTGCCTCCACTTGCGGCTGAAGAGGGCTGGGCTGCGCATGCCCTCTTGGGAGCGCTTTCTCGAGCGGCGCGCAATCACGGCTTGCCTCCACTTGCGGCTTGAGGAGGACGGGCTGCGCATGCCCTCTTTGGAGCGCTTTCTGGGGCGTGGGAGGCGAGCGGCGCGCAATCACTGCTGGCCTCCACTTGCGGCTTGAGGAGGACGGGCTGCGCATGCCCTCTTGGGACCGCTTTTGGGGGCGTGGGAGGCAAGCCGCGCGCAAAGACGGCTTTCCTTCACTTACACCTGAAGGAGGACGGGCTGACCCTTGCTGCCTCGGACGCTCTCCGCCTCAGCCCCTCGCCGCTTTCCCACCTCCGCCCCCTTCTGACCCTTCTGCCTGAGCCCCTTCTGGCCTCGCCGCCTTCCTGCCTCGCCACACCGCCTCCCCGCCTCACCGCTTCCCCGCGGGAAACAACTCTTGCCATGGCTACGGGTTGGTCCCGACCGAAGGGAGGGCCTTAAGCCATGGTGAGGCTGGTAAGGCAATTCCCTAGCGAAGGACCGAGGAGCCAGGTTGGGGGCAGGGCGGGATTCGGCCTAGTAGTGTGGGCCCTCTCTTGGTTTGCAGCCGTGGGCTTATGTTGTGCGACGTCCGCACTGCTTCTGACATCCGAGGATACCAGTTTTCTGCAGCAGCACAACAGCTTCTCGCCTCTCCTCCTCTACCTATCCGACACCCTGCCGCAACCCCACCCCCGTCTCCCCACCCCCGCCCCCCCACCTCAGCCAGCGCCTCCCACAAGAGCAGGTCCAGCTGCGCCCAGGGCCGGCGCAGCGGCAGCGCCGCAATGGCTCGATAGAGGCGCCTCTGCAGCCGCTGCAGCTCCGGGGGGGCGGCGGGGTCGGGTGTCAGGTGCCTGGCGGCCGCAGCTCCAGGAGCAGGGCTGCGTGGGGGCACCTCGGGTGCGGCTGCTGCGGAGCGGGCCTTCGCCCGGGCAGCTCGCCAGGCGAGTCGCCAGGGCGGCTGTCTCGGCGGCGACTGGGGCCTGGCCTCGGCCTTGGCTGGCTTGGCCGCGGCATCGCGCTTGGCTTGGGACCGACGGTCCGCCTGCAGGGTCAGGGACCGGAAAGGGACCGCGGGACTCCGTTCAGGCGTGGCGTGTGAAGCCGACACTGGGCTTGCGCCGGTGCGAAGAGCGAGGTGAGCAACGGTTGTCCATGGCAGTGTTAGGTGGTGCTGACCAGAGGAGAGCACCGTGCGTGAGCTTATTACCCCGCCCGGTGTTGCCGCTTGGGTCACGATCGTCCGGAATGTGATGAGAGCGCTCCGGATATGGCTTGAAAGCGGAGAGGAGAACATCGATGATTTAAGGACGTGACCCGCCGACGATGGCGAGAGTGATCGTGGGCACCCCGCCGCCTGAGGCTGCCCTGCTACGTTGCCCTTCGTCACAGAAGGCTCGGTGCGTGTTGGTTGACGAGGGCTGCTCAGGGACAGGCACTGTCGGCCCGTTAAGGATGCCGATCAAGGGTGTGGGCTTCGGAGGGAGACGAGCACTGCTGAACAGTAAACAAGCCCCTCTTAGTTAAGATTGTTCGTGAGAGCGAGCACCAAGAGTCCAGCCAGGCCCTGGAGGATGGGGCGTGTATGCAGCAGTGGCTCTTGACATGACATGCCCCCGCGACGTGCCGCCGAGCCTCTCCACATCGTGTCGCCCTCGACGTGTCCGCGCAGCACTACACCTGCCGCCCCTGTGAGAGCTGGTCTGTCCCATGTGCTTCTAGAGTACATGCGGCAGGGAATTGGTGCACCCCTGCTGTCAGCCGCCGGGCACGCCGCGCGTCGGCGGGGCACTCGGTGACTCAGGGGTGGACTCGACCCGTCGAGCGTCCTGCGACGGTTCTTTCCCCCAGCCCCAACTGGACGAACAGCCCGCCCACGCTGGAAGGCCCTCCTTGAAGATGCAGGCCGTGCCGTAAGTCCGCCTGAAACCGCCCCGGTACTACAAGCACTTTGAGGCGAACCCGGTTGTGCAGGCCAGCCCCGCGTGTGCCAGTCTGTAGGCAGTTGAACTCGCCAGTATGCAACACATAGCAGCGCAGAGTACCTAGGTTGACCCCCGGTTTACCAGCAGCGCCTAGATAGCGGCGTGTTGAACAGCACACAGGTAGTCCAAACAACACACCAGAGCTGCTGCTATAGTTGCACTGCTTCTCGCGGGCGTATGCGGGGTGCGACGGCCGAGAAGGAACCCATCGCCTCCCCGACCGCCGTGTACACCGCAGCCACTCTTACCGCTGGCAACAATGTAGGGCAGCGTCCGTGTCAGCTAGTTGTGCTGGAGCCGGAGTCGGAGTCGCGCGGCGCCAAGGCGAGAGCTCTGTCGTGGCTGAGCTGCTTCCGCCCGTCTCCAGCACCTGATGTTCCGCAACTGCGCATCTCGCTACTGGCCCCGGATGGCAGCGGTCTGCAAGTGAGCGGGGGCTCATAGTCCTGCTCGGTACACACAGCTCGAGAGTGGTTACGCTTGGCGTTCTATTGCTAGCTGAGGCCTCTGCTTAAGTACACTGATGCCATAGACGGGTTCGGGCACTGTTTGTGCGCCACAAGTTCCCATTGACGCTTCTTTCTTGCAGGCACGGCGTTGCCACTACCGCGATGAGCAGGGCCGGCTGTTTCACGCTGTCGCGCTCTTCGACGAGGGCAAGGCCCAGGCACCCCAGCGTACGCCGAGCTCTGCCCAGGCCCCCGGCCAGCTCCCAAGCGCGGCCAAGCCGGAGCCCTCCACCGCCCCCGGGGCTGCTCCCACGACATCACCCCACACGACAGCCCCGGGGCCGTCCTTTGCGGCCGCGGACGCCGCTGCGTGTGCCGTGACCGTCCTCGAGTTCCCCGGCGCCGTGCTGTATCAGGTGCGGCAGCATGGGAAGAGGCCCAGGGCCCCCTTCCTTCCTTCCTCCCTCCAGCCTTCTCCACCCCACCCCACCCTGCCCCACCTCATCCCAATCCACAATGACTCACGTGTGCTTTCCGCAGAACGCCCGATCCGCGGCGCAGTTTGGGCAGCTGGCGGGGCAGCCGGGGCGCATGGGCGAGCCCTTGCTGAGGCGCCTGCTGCAGCGGGGGGGGACCGGGGCCGGCGGCAGTGCAGAGGCCATCGCGGCCCGGCCGCTCCTCCTCCAAATGCTGTCTGCGCTTGCGGAGGGCAAGGTGGGACGGACACGCGACCCCCAATCTGGGCATGGACTTGTGTGTGGCTCCTTGGGTGCTCTGCCTGCGCACGAGCCCCAGTGCAGCCCGCCCCCTGGGTGCGTCCCGCCGCCTCCGCTTTTCCCTCAACCCCCTTCCCTCCCTCCCTTCCCTCCGTCCGCGCTTCCCTCCTTTCCCCGCCGCAGCCATTTGAGGCGATCGTGCAGGTACCCGAGCTCATGCGAGACTGGGGCGCGGCCGAGTCCACGTGCGCCCGCATGTCCCGCATGTCGGGCGGGCTGCCGCTCAGCCCGGCGGACCTGCTGGACGAGACAGACCTGCAACTGCTGCGGGCGTTGGAGGATGAGTCACCGGGGTCCGGCCGGGTCCGCTCGGGGCCCCGGCGGGGCACGGCGCAGGGCGCTGGCGCTGGCGCTGGCGCGGGCGGGCCATCGCAACCCGCCGGTGCGGGGAACGGCGGCGTGGCGGCGGCAGGCGGCCGCGGGCCGGGCCAGCGGCCCCAGGCGCAATCGCTGTACGGGCCAGGGCGACGTGCACGGCTGGGCACGGGCGACGGCTACCTGCCCTCCCGCCGCCGCGCTGCGGCGCAGGCGTCACCGGTAGCCTCAGGCTCTGGCCCAGGCTTCATCCCGGCCTCGATGCCCATTGGCGTCCGGCACGGGCCCATCGCCGCCGCCGCGCCCCCGCCAGCTCGGCCGGCCGCCGCCGCCACGCCCTTCTCAGCCTCCGCCTCATTGCCGCTCCGGGCTGTGAACGTCGCCCGGAACGCTGCCGCCCACGCCGCCGCCGCTGGCGGCGGCGCGCCCGGGGTGGCTCCCCCTGCGGGCTGCGCCTTCCAACACGCCAGCACGCCGCTAAGCGTCGTGCCGCCTGGGCCCGAGGCCCTGGGCAGCACCGGCAGCCTACACGCGCCCCTCTCTGCCCACACCCACTCTTCACTAGACGCCGCGACGGTCGTAGCTGCCGGTGCGGCCGTGTGCAGCCTCGAGCCGAGCCGCCGTATGCCCCCCACGCTGCGCCCCTGCGCGGAAGAGGGGCCCGACCCAGATGCGGACCCTGGCTGGTTGGAAGCCATGGCGGTGGCCAATGCCGTGACCCTCCCCTCGGGCGCAACCACACCCGGCACCGCACGCTGCTCACTCGCGGGCGGCGAGGGCCTCACCCCCACCTCGTCCGGGGCCCCCGCCCTTGCTCCAGCGCCGGGTCTGGTTCCGGCCCCGGTTCTGACTCCGACCCCGCTCCTTGTCCCTGTATCTGTTCTGGACCCAGGGCCACCCCCCGCGCCGCTGCCAGCGCTTCATTCGATGCTGGCGTGCCTGGCGCCGCTGGGCGGGGGGCTGGGCCAGGGACAGTCCGAGACGCTGCAGAAGATCGCGCAGGGCGCGGCAGCGGCCGCCTCGGCGCGGCGGCGCGGCGCGCGCCGCAGCGCCAGCAGCGTCACCCTGGCGCTCGGCGTCGGCAGCGCGCCGCTGCCGACGGCCGTCGCCGCCGCCGCCATGGCCGCCGCCGGCAGCGGGGCGCAGCAGGCGGCGGAGGCGTCGCTGGCGGCGGGCGTACGGCGCCTGGCCCATGCCGGCTTCAGCATGGACATGTCGGCCTTCGTGTCGCCCTTTGTGGCTCTGAGCGGCAGCAACTCGCCCATTCCAGAGGGGGACGCGCAGCGGGGCGGCGGGCCGCTGTGCGGGCCCAGCCGGCTGCAGAGCTCCGGCGTTTCCCTTGGCGCGGGCATCGGGGCTGGGTTCCCTGCGGGTGCCGGCACCGGGGCGGCGAGCTCGCTAGCGGCTGGCGGCGGCGGGCAGCCGGCGGGGACGGCCTCGGCGCCGCTGGTACGGCTGTCCCTGGGCACGCCGACGCTTCGACTTCCCGGCGGCGGCCATCAGCAACTGTCAACCATCGCCGATGACGGAGACCTGGATGACGGAATGGTGGACGAGGACCAGGTGTCGTACTGCGAGGCCGAGGCCGTCGCCACTGCAGCCGCCGCCGCCGCCAGCGCGGCCCTGTCGCCGCCAGCCGTTAGCCGCAGAAGCACCGCCAGAATACGGTCGCCGTTCTCCGAAAACGGCGATCACGGCAGCTTCTCAACCGCAGATCATATGATCGTGCTCAACGAATATAACCTGGACGATCCGGACGGCGACGGCACCGACGACAGCAACGGCAACGGCAACAGCAACAGTGACATCAGCACTTCGGTGTCTAGGCTGGCGCAGCAACGCAATAGCGGCGGCGGCCTGGCGGCCGCAGGCCAGGGGGGCGCTGGAGGCGCCACCGCCCTGCCTCATGGCACCCAGCCGCCGGCGCCGCCCTCCGGGCTGGAGCCCCCCACGCCCTCCACGCTCGATCCCCGAACGCCACAGCGCTCTGGGACCACGGGCAACTACAGCCCCCACGCCAGCGGCACCGTCGAGGTCGACCGCATCACCCCGCCCTCGCCCCTGCCCTCGGGGCCCGACCCCGGCCCGCAGCCGCCGCTACAGCCGCCGCCGCCATCGCTACGGCCGCTGCAGCTACAGCCGCAACAGCCCAGCGCCGCCAGCGAGGGCTTCCTGGACGGGCTGTGCGCGGGCGGGGAGGTGCACTCCCTGGGCGAGCTGCCCCACGGCTCCCTCTACGCCTCCAGCCCCCCTGTCATTGCCGCGATGGCCGCACCCTCTCGCCTGGCCCCCGCCCCACAACAGCCCGGGCAGTCCCTGCCCCTGCCCGTGCCCTGGTCCCTTCCCACGCACCGGAGCGCGCAGGCCTCCCCGCCAATGTCTCCCAGGATTCTCATCCGCCGCGGCTCCACCACGGGATCCACCGGCGGCGTGGCAGCCACCGCTGCGCCGACCGCCGCCGTGGGAACGGCCGGGGGCGCGGGCGCGGGCGCGGCCGTGCAGCAGCACACGGGCGGTCCGCCCTCTGCCACCGCACGCCCCGCGCCCCGCAGCGGCTCGCTCCGCAACACAAGCACCAGCGACCGGCTGAAGCTCTTGTTCGGGTCCCTGCACCGAAACGAGTCGGCCCTCGCCGCCGCCACGGCTGCCGCTGCCGCGGCTGCGGCGACCGCGGGCAGCGTCGTGCCCCTGGCGCGACGCGTGGGCCTGCGCTCGCCCCCCGCCGCTGTGCCTGAGTCGCTGGGAGAGGCGGGCAAGGCGGCCGTGACGGCGCCCGGTTGCACGGGTGCCGCGGCGGTGGCTGGTAGCACCGCTGGGCCGGGTGAGGCGGGCCTGGTGGCGGTTGAGCGGGGCCCGGCTGGGCCTGGCGCCGGAAGCGTGGGCCCGGCGGGGATGCGGCTGTCAGCTTCAGCGGCAGCCGTGGAAGGGGGCGGTGGGAGCATGCTGGCGGATGCAACCAGTCCGGCCCCCACTCCCGCGCCTGTACGGCTCAGATGGCAGAAGATCCACGCCGTTGCGATTGCGTCACCATGTGGGCCCGATCGAGAGCGAGAGCTGGAGAGGGACGCACGGGAAGACGAACCGTCGGGCCGTGGCCGGCGCGGCAGCACCGCCGCTAATGGAACCGGCACGGGGTCACCTGCTGCCTCCACCTCTACTCATGGTCGGCGCCGGCAGATCACGATCACACTAACACAGGTAGGCGTGTGGGTTGGAGGGACTAGCGGATTGCACAAGCACGTTGCTGGCGTGGGCAGGGCAGCTGGGGGTCATGGAGAGAGGGAGGTGCAGGGCCTCGAGGTGGGTAGGACAGCTGTCCCCCGTTTCCGGGCTCACCGTCCTCCTTGCATCTGTGGCTCACGCTTTTTCCGAGTCAGGTGAGCTCAGCGCCCGATATGACGCCGCTCTCTGGGCCAACAGAGGTGCATGCAGCACGGCAGCTCGCCAGGCCTCCCACTGCTCTGCAGTGCTCGTGCCCGCGCGAGGTCACGCTACACTCACGAACCGCGCGCTGCCTTCCCTTTGCGGCTGACCCCCTCCCGCTCCCGACCCAGATCGACCCCCGACCCAGATTGACCCAGGTCAATTCACGATCTGCGCGCTGCCTTCCCTTTGTCCCCAACCCCGCCCTGCCATCCGCCCCTCCCGCCCCGACCCAGATCGACGTGACGGAGCAGGTGGAGGCGCAGGCGCGGCTGACGCGGCTGCTGGAGCAGGAGCACAAGGTGGGGGGGCCGGGCGTGGTGGTGGTGGTGGTGGTGTGAAGGCAAAGTTGTAAACGTGGGGTGGCAGCTGGGATACAGGGGGCTGCTGGCGCGCTGCAGCACGCAGCAGGGCCCCCGAGCTCCCACGCAACAATCCACCAAGCCCCTTGCTCCCTTGGGAGGAGGCGACCGACTTCGACCGCCATAGAGCGCCAGCGGGGCCCTCCTCCGCACCCACGCACTCTCCACGCCCTGAGCGCTGCTCCCCTGCTCCCCCGCCCTCCTACCCCCCTCCTGTCAGGTGCTGGAGAAGATCTTCCCCCGCCACGTGCTGGAGCACCTGACCATCACAGAGGCCATGGCCGACCCCGGCAGCGGCCCGGGCGGCGCCGCCTCCTCCTCCTCGCTGCTGGCGCTGCGGCGGCCGGGCTCCCTGGAGCGCATGGCCTCGCTGGCCACGTGGCACCCGGGGGTCACCATCCTCTTCGCGGGTGCGTGCGTGCGGGGAGGGCGCGTGTGGCGAGGCTGGTCAGGTGGCAGGTCACGTGGGGCATTTTCTCGCGGGAGGGCCTGCATCCAGCACGCTTGCTTCCCTCGCTCCGCTCGCCAACCACCAATACGGCACCCTCCTCGCTCCCGCACCCCGGCCCCCAGACATCGTGGGCTTCACCTCCATGTGCCACGCCGCCACGCCCCTCACCGTCATGGCCTTCCTCAACCAGCTCTACTCGCGCTTCGACGCCATGATTGACATCTACAAGGTCTACAAGGTCGAGACCATCGGCGGTGAGTGGAGGCTTGCCCCTTTCGCCGGGGGGCGCCGCGGGAAGCCGTGGGTGGGGGCGTGCTAGCGGAGAAGGCCCCTCGCTCGTGCACACTCTTTGAGGCCGTGACCAAGTCCGCAACGCGCTTTCATGCTCGGACACAATGAATGCTGACACTTATCATTGCATGGCCTCCTCGTTCGCCCCCAGACTGCTACATGGTGGCGGGCGGCGTGGTGGCTTACGACGACGACGGCTACAAGTCCGTTATCAGCGGCACGGAGGACGCCCTGCACGCGGTGCGGGCCATGGAGTTCGCCAAGGTGCGGAGGCGGGGGGTGGGGGGTGGTAAACGCAGCAGCAGGCCTGGACGCAGCCACGCCGCCCCACTGCAAGGCTCCTGGCAGGCTGTGTTCTAGGTTCATGTGGACCAGGGCCGCAGTAGCCACAGTGCCACGCTCCGGGCCGGCTGTGTATCTAGGCATAGGCATGCGTCAAACCCAAATTCCAACCGCCATCCCGATCCAATTCCCCTGCGTAGCTTCACCCCTCCGCCCTCGGCCCCCTCTGTGCCCCCCTCCCCCCAGGCCATGCTCCGCGCCTCCCGCGGCGTGCGCATGCCCCACACGGGCGAGCCCGTGCAGCTGCGCATTGGGCTGCACTCGGGGCCCGTCACCAGCGGCGTCGTGGTGAGCGGGGCAGGCCCCGGGACCTCTGTACGCATCGTGCCTCTGCCAGACCCCGCGCCCGCGGCCCCAGCCCTGTGCAATGAAGGTGTCCGCGGACATGAGGCGAGATGCTGTAACTTGTGCGACGCCTCCTCCTCCTAATCCTCCATCCTCGCAGGGCGACCGCATGCCCCGCTTCTGCCTCTTTGGCGACACAGTCAACACCGCCAGCCGCATGGAGTCCACGTGCCGCCCCGGCTGCATCCACGTGTCGGAGGCGACACGTCAGCGCCTGCCCTCGGAGGCCTGGACCGACCTGGGCATGACCGAGGTCAAGGGCAAGGGCGAGATGCGGACGTTCGAGTGGGCGGGAGACGTGGACGCGCCCTTCAGCGACGGGCAGCTGCAGCGCGTGCTGGGCCTGTACCTGTGAGCTTGGGCCCCCTTGGGCCTGCCCTGGGCAAGGCGGGGGCCCTGTACCTGGCGCGGGCTGTGCCTAGGGCATGCACTTTTGTCGGTTCGTGCTTCGTCGGGGCTACGGAGGCGAAACGGTGGCCTGGTGTTGAGGATGGAAAGCAGCCTCCTGTCTGAATGCTTGCTTGCCTGAAGTAGGGCAGGTTAAAACGCGCGACTACGGGTTCACTGGACAGAGAGAACCGAGCTGCAGTTGCGGAGCCAGGAACCGGCCCGTATCAAATGCACGCCGGGATGCGAGGTTACATCAAGATGCGAGGTTATCGTGCCGAAGCCTAAACGAGAGGTTACTGCGGGTGCCGTGGAATCCTGTCGTGGAGAGGAGTGAGCGCGTGCACGGAAAGCACTTGCGCGCGTCCTCCAAAGACTGCGTCTCGTAGCGATTAAGTTGGGCGTTGATTAGATGTGTTATGCGGAGGATGCCAAAGTGAGCCGTCAAGTCTTGGCACTCCGCAGGCCCTGTGGCTGAGGGTTGGTTGGAAGCGTGCAATACTTGGCCTTACTGTGTGTTTGCCTGGTGGCTGCGCACGTGCTTGGGTGTCTTGCGGGTTTGGGTGTGGGTGGCGTGGATGCCATACTAGATGGTTGCGCACGTTTCGCATGAAGGCCCTACAATATATGTGCCATTTCGGCCGCACTTTTGGCGTTGTGAGCCGCGCTGGTCGCTTAGATGCTATGGGGAATTTCTAATTGTGGGCGTACGTACCTCAGATAGCACTGAAGAAGAGTCTGGCTGCCATTCCGTCATGCGCCGTGTCCTTCTGCTGTCCTGCTCATGCGCCCGCACGAGGCCCTGCCACGACGATGGTCTGTGGTCCGTGTGGGTCAGATTGTGATGTCTCGCCTTGCGGGGGCGGACCATGGAGACTCCTGTGCGTGCAAGATGTTTGGAAGGGGTTTGGGGTTAAGTTTTACAAACACTTCAGCCAGTGCGCTTGGCTCAAGCGTTTCCGAGCCAGTTTTGACGCCAGGCTCGGGCTCGGGGGCGGCCCGTGGAGACGCTGGATGCTGGATTGCCTGGCATGGGGGTGGAGTTTCGGGGTTGAGGTTGCAACAGGCCGTGTCGGAGTGTTGGCAGGTGCGTGGGTAGGGGTGACCCCTCGGTGTGAGCACGAGCAGGGATCGCCGCTGACGTGTTGCAGGTGTTGTAGCGTGCCAGGCTCGCTGGCTTGTTGCGCGTATTATACTGCGGTGCGGCCGCTTTACCGAAGACGCTCTGGGGACCTTCGGACGGTAGGGCCTGTGCGGAGCCCCATCTCCCCCAGTCGCCCTTAATGTTGTGGCGCATGCGCGTGAAAAAGCCGCTATAGACGTCATTTGGGTTATGGTCACGTTGATGACAAGTTGGGTGCCGTGGCGTCTTTAAATCAACGCATTATGTGGGGTTTAAAGCAAAGCGCAATGCAGCGCAGTGCACGATGGCACACTTGGCTCCGGACCGCCTTACCCAATATGTGGGGTAAGTAAGTTTGGCCGACGGACACAGGCTAATAGGGTAATGGCCTTGAGTTGTTATTGTTCGGCCGAGTCGAAGCTGGGGGATGGAGGGGTTGACTGCGTCAGGACTCAGGAGTTTCAGGACCCTGCCGCCACGAACAGGAGCGTAGCCCTCGCAAGCGTTTTGTGAACCCCGCCACTCAGTGTGCCCCTGGAGCCAGGCAGTGCTGGTGGAGCCCCTGGGGGCTCACAAGCAATGTGCAACTAGCTTGCACCGAGGTGAAAGTAGCGAAGAGCCATGTAACTATGTAGGGGCGGGGCGCGCGGGATGGCGGTCGAGGCCTCGAGGGCAGGAGGGCCTCGACCGTCGAGTAGGGAGGATGAAGGGCCTGCGCGGCTGCGCGTATCAACAACGGGGCGTGAGGCTGGGGGGAAATTAGGCTGACAGAGTTCTGCGGCGTGTGGAGAGAACGGCAGTTTTGAGGAGGGGGCCAGCCACGGCCCTGGCGGCGGACGGCGGACAAGCCGAAGGCAGTTCGACAAGGGTTCGAACGCAGGTAGGACAGAGACCCCCGGGTCTCCGACGTGCCCAGAAGTCGGTCGCGCGCCTCTGCATCACGTCGCGATCACGTCCGCGTGTCGTAGAGGTGTATGAGCTGTGTTGGGACGGGTAGAGCATGATGAGCGGCGCGCCGGATCCTGGACTCCGACGTGAGCTGGGACGCGGGGGACGTCGAAAGCCTGCCCCGTGAGCGGCAGTAGCACAAAGCATCTCTCTAAACATACGCAGTGTAAGCAGAGTTGTATGTGCGCACCCGCGGGCGAACACCTGCGAAGGGGAAGCCAGCTTCCCCGCTCGCCATAGTGACTAGCCCCGCTGAGCGGTGTAGCTGTAAGCACTAGAGCTCTTTTGTGAGTATGTAGGCATCGCGAAACTAAACGTGAAACTCAGCTTGTGAAATGTCTGCACGCGGAGGAGAGGAGCCGCTGCGCGGCGCGGAGATCATCTATGGACTGTTCCATAAGGCAAGAGCGGCATGGTTGCATCCATCGCCGGCTTCTCCTCCAGGGCATGGATATCGGTTCGCATGCGGCCTTTGCAACGTCGCGTTGCGCAGACCAAGCAGCCTACTCCTGGGGCCTTTGATGCAGCTCCAAGCTCCATAATAGTTCAGCGCCCGCCTTCTGCTTTCTGACGGGGGCTCGGGCTTCACAACCCCACTGCAATCCCGCTGTTCCCGCTCGAGCAGTATGCGACCAAGAGCTCCGGCGCACTGTATGGCGTGGTGGGCATCCCTTACTACCGCATGAAGCAGCTCATGGTGGACATGGACTTGCTGGTGGGCCCGGGGCGGGCGGGACTCCGGCGCCGGCATGTCCACGCCCCCATGAATCCTGGAACTGGACGACGTCCATTTCCCTCGCCCACACGCCCCAGCGGCAGCTCATCTTCCCCTTGTGTTTCACCAAACGTGCGTTCGCAGGAGGGCGTGCCGGCTGCTCTGGTGGACGTGTACGTGCGGGAGCACATGCAGCGGGCGGACCAGGACGGCACGGGCATCGTGTCTGCGCAGGTGGGAGGAGCTGGGAGGGGGGGTCATGGGGGTTGGGGCGGTGGGGGGGTCAAGAGAGGGAGGGGGAGGGGGGTTCCTAGCCCTGACCAATCCATCCGCCCACCCCCCCTGTCAGGACTTCGTGGTGTGGCTGCTGTCCGAGGTGGCGGCGCTGGTGCCCATCCGGGAGTCATTCGACGCCGTCACGGGTGGGGGAGGGGGTGGGGCATCGGGGGAGGGGAGGGAGGGTAAAGGGGAGGGGGACCAGTTAAGGTGGGCTGAGCCGGCATTCGGGCGCGTTGCTGCGACTGTGGGGCGACCAACCTCAATCCCTCCCCTCCTACCCCCCAGGCCTGCGCCCCCTGTACAACCAGTACCACGCGGTGCTGCTGGGGGATGTGGGCTTCGCGGAGGGCACCCGGAGGCCGGCCACGGGGATGCTGTCGTGGCAGGTGCGGGGAGGTTGGAGGGGCTGGGAGCTTGGAGGGTGTGTGTGTGGCTTGCGTGTTCGAGAGGGCATGGCGCGGCCGGCCACGGGGATGTGGTGGGGCCCTTTAGGGGGGGAGAGGGGGACTGGGCGGGGTGTAGGAGGGCGACGGGGGCAGGTGGGCTGCACGGGCAGGGGCGAGGCGGTGGGTGCACGCGCCACCCATGACGCTCCGCCCCCTCTCCCTCCCCCCAGTTCCTCCGCCTGGTGGAGCAGTACGGCATCAGTGCGTCGTCGGAGTCCGCCCGCCACGCCTTCAAGGCGGCACGCGGTGGGCGGGGGTGGGCGGGGTGGTGGTGGCGGGTTCGTGGGGACGCTGGGCAGCCTCCCGCGAGTCAGTGAAGGGGGAGCTGTCCTGCGGGGCGGGGCCGAGCGAGGTCCTGGCCCCTGGTGACAGGCCGCCCCATCCTCACACCCCCCTCCCCCTCCCCGTTCCCCACCCCCAGCCTCCTTCGGTGCCTTCCGCGGCGCCTCCCAGACCTCCTCCGAGGGCCAGGCCGCCGACCCCACCAGCGGCGGCCGCCTGCAGTTTGCGGCCTTCGTGCGGGCGTTGGGGCTGCTGGCGGAGCGCAAGGTGGGGGGGGCAGGTTGGGGAGAGGGGAGGGGAGGGCAAAGTGTGTGTGTATGTGTCTGTCGGAGGGCCGGGCGTGGGGAGGGGGCGCTGGGGCTGCTGGCGGAGCGCCAGCTGTGGAGCTGGGGGCTCGGTGTGGGACGGGGCCTACGCGCGGTAGAGGGAAAATGGGGTGTTTGCGCTGGGTTAAGGGAGAGGCCAGGCGTAGCACGGAGTGGGCAGAGAGGGACCCTTCCTCAGACTCCCTCCCTTGCCTTCAATCACCCGCTTGCCTTGATCACTTGCCTCTCCGTCCCCCTCCTTGCCCCTTCCCCCCCCCCCCCCAGATGAGCAGCCACGACGTGCCCCTCTACCAGGTGGTGTCATGCGGCCAGCCGCCCCCCACCGCCGACCCGCGCCTCGCCTCCGCGCCGCTGCCCCCCGCGGCCGCCCAGCTGGGCCTGGGCTCGGCGCTGGAGGGGCCTGCCAGCAAGGAGGCCTACGCCTGCGCGCACTGCGGCCAACAGCATTCGAGGTGTTTGGGGGGGGTGGAGGAATTTGTGGGGAGGGCTGTGTGGAGGGGCGGAGGGCTGTGGGGAGGGGTTGGAGAGGCGGAGGGCTGTGTGGAGGGTGTAGCGGGGATGTAGGAGTTGTGCTCGGAGGCGGCTTGGAGGGCAGGGGTGGCCGTGCCGTGCCTCACACGCCCGCGCTACCCCTCGTGCTGCGCAGGTGGCGCCTGGACGACTGGCTGAAGCTGGAGGTGGGGCGGGGCGGACGGGCCTTGGGGGTCGAGTGGGGGATACTGGAGCTGGAGGGGGGGCGGGTCTGCGGTGGGCAGCTGGGGGCGTGGGAAGCACGGCAGGCTCAGAGCTCGAAGGCCGCCTGTCGTTGGGGAGGGTGATCCGTGATGAGCGGATGCGAGCCACTGGCGTCTGCTTTCCCCCACACCCTATCCCCGTGCCCTATCCCCCGCCCCATTCCAACCCCCCCAGGAGGTGGTCCGAGTGCTGGGCATCCCCCAGCCCGTGCGGGACTACCTGCCCGACCTGCCGCTGGTCAACGCACGCAACCTGAGGGCCGTGTTCCACAGGTGGGCGCTGGGGGAGAGTTGGCGGGGGCACGCAGGGTGCTTGGGTGGGCGGGGCGGGGCGTGTTGCACAGGTGGACGGAGTGCACGATGGGTGGCGGAGACGTGCGAGAGGGCACGGGCGGTGGCAGGGACGGGCCGAGCAGGGTCCTGACGAGCAACTTGCCGAAACCCACATCCCGATTCTGCCGTACGCAGGTACAACGCGCGGTACAACAAGGGTAAGATGCCGCCCATGTCGTACAAACTACCGATCAAGACGCCCGCCGCCGCCGCAACTGACGCCGACTACTCGGCGGCGGGCAGCGGCGCCACGGGCGGGCCGGCGGCGTACGGCGCGTGCTGCTGCCTGTACCGGTCCCTGTCGGTCATGGAGATGTGAGTCGTAACCACTGCCGTACCGTTCCCAATCCGTACGCCTTTTCCTGACCACTCTCACGAAGAGTACCCTTACTTCATCCCCTTCCGTCACCCATTCATCCCCCTCCCCAACAGGCCCGCCTGGCTGCGGCTGTGCGGCGACTGCGAGACTCTTCGCGTTGAGGCGGGGGCGCACGGCGGCTCGCTCAACCCCGGGCGACTGGAGGCGGCGTTCGTGGCGGCGGCCTCCGTGGGGGGCGTCTACCTGGCGGACGACAGCGCGGGTGGGTGGGGGTGCAGAGGGGAAGGGGGCGGAGAGGTGACATTCGTATCTGTGTGGGGCGGTGGCAGCGTTGCCTCGTCCACAATCTTACTCCGCCCTGCCTTGCCCTCCCGCCCTCGCCTTCCCCCAGGCATCCACGACGTGCCCGTGCCCCCCGACTCCAGCGGCCAGGCCAAACTCACACTGCAGCGCAACCGCCTGGGCACAGGTGAGCCTGGGGGGGCCTGGGGGGGCCTGGGGGGGGCCTGGGCCTGGGCCTCGAGTGTCCGCCTCCATCCGCCCCGTGAGCTCTCCGCAAGGCCCCTTCCCTGGGCAGACCCCCCGATCTCGCTTAGCCACACACGTGCCTTCGCTGCCCCGTTGTTCACGTGCCCGTGCACCCTCCTCCCGCACGTCTATCTGCGCAGTGGTGGGGTCGGACGGCCGCGCAGCGGGCGACGGCCCCGCGCCCAAGCGCAGCTCCGCCGCTTACGCCGCCGCCGGGGAGCCCCCGGGCAGCGGCGGCGGCCCTCCGACCATCTCCCCTGCGCTCCACGAGGTCAAGGGCCCCGCCTCCGCCGCCGCCTGGCTCGCGTCCGCCAGATCACTGCCGTACGGCCCCGCCAGCGGCGCCGCCGCCGGCCTGCCGCCGGCGGGCGCCGGCGGCCAGCACCGCGCCGCCCGACTGGCGCTCACCTTCCCTCAGTTTCTGGAGGCGCTTCGCCTCGTGGCGGAGGAGGTGGGCGGCCACCCCACCACCACGCTCCTCTCAGAGCAGATCCTGATCCGCATGATCCACGATATCGTACGGGAAGGCTGCCCGCGGCCAGATCCGACCACGCTGACCGGTTCCAACCAGATCCGACGGCAGTTGGCCAACGACCGGGCCCGCGAGCTGGGCCTGGGCCCCGTCGCCTCGGCCCCGGCCGCCGGCCTCGCGCCCGAGCCCTCCTCCGCCACGTCAGCAACCACTTCCACTAAGTACACGTACGACGAATTCACGCCGCCGGATTCAAATCTGTACACGTCAGCGTCCTCCAGCCGAGTGGGCAGCGTGACGGGGCCGCCCGTACGGCCGCCCTCCGCCAAGCTCAGCCGATCCCAATCCTCCAACGCAACGGCCGCGGCTCCGATTGGTGCCGGCGCGATGAGGCCGCCGCTGCCTTGGCAGGTGGGCGCCGGCGGCGCCGCCAGCGGCAGCGGCGGCATGCCGGCGCCGCCGTCAGCCTGGGCCCGGCCGCGGGCCTCCGCCGCCGGGCCCATGTCGCCGCCGCAAGCGGAGCGTTCCTCCGCCTCAGCCCTCTCCGCCGCCGGCTCCACTACCTCCGCCTCCCGACCCCGGCCCTCCTCCGCGCCACGCGTCCGCGCCTCCTCCTCCGACGGCGCCGCCCCCGCCGCCGCCGCCGGGCCGCCGCTGCCGCTGCCGCCACGCGCGCACGTGCGTCGCGACGATCCGCCTTCCGTGCCGCCGCCGCCGTCCGCCCAGGCTTCAGAGCCCGCGCTCCGCCCCCGCTCCGCGCCCCGCCGCTCCCGCAGCGTCTCCGGCGCCTCCGACCTGCTGGGCTCCTCTGTGTCCGCCAGTGTACTTGAGGGCCAAGGCAGCAGCCTTACCGCCCTGGGAAGCGTCAGCGCCCGGGAACGGCACCGGGACCCAGAGCGAGATCGGGACCGGGATAGGGAGCGGGACAGGGACAAGGACAGGGACAGGGAGCGGGACAGGGATGGGGGCAGCACCAAGCTGGCGTTCGGGCGGTCGGTGCCGCGGCCCGATGTGCCGCGACTCAACCTGGGGGCGCTGACGGGGACCAGCGAGGCGCCGCACGCAGGTGGGTAGGGGCCGGGGGGAGAAGGGGGGACAAAGCGGGGAACCGCGTGTGTGTTTTGACAGAGTCGGGGTGGTGGGGATGAACCTGGGGGCGCTGACGGGGCGGGCCATCCATGGAGAGCAAGCAAAGGCAAACCAAAGGGGTGAGCGGGCGGGGCTGGGAGTTACAGGGGCGGGGTAAAGCGGCATTCTCCTGCCACCAACACCGCCGCCCCCACCGCTGCCGCCGCAGGTTCCGCCAAGAGCCTTACGTCGCCGACGGCTGCCTCCGCTGCCTCCGCCTCGGGGCCCCTGCGCCGGACCGGCAGCGGCCGGCGGGGGCGCAGCGAGGGCAGCGGCGGGGACTCCGGCGCTGGCGGCTCCCTGCGCCCCGAGGCAGAGCCGGGCTACCCCGGGCACCACACCCACCACACCCACCACCACCACCACCACGGCCAGGCCCACCTCTCCCCCGACGAACCCACCATTCCGGAAGAGGGGGACCCTGCCGGCGACTCCTCCCAACGCCGCCGCCACCACCACCGCCACCGAGACCGGGAAGGCGCCTCCGCCACCCCGGGTGGGCGCGACACGCCAGCTTCGGACCGGGTCTCTAGTGCCGCCAGCCCCGCCCCCGGCGCCGGCGCGGCAGGGGGCCCGGTGGTGAAGCCACGGAGCCGCGGCACCTCCCCCGCGCCCTCCGCCCGCCGCCGTGTGTCGGGAAACACCGGCTACGTCACGCCTCTGCCACCCGGCTCATCGCTCCGCCAGCGCCCGTCGGCAGACGCAGGGTCGATCCTGGCGGCTGGGTCCCCGGCCCCCGGCGCCGCCGGGCCGTCCGGCGGCGGCGCCGCCGCCAGCTCCCGACACAGCGACGCCGGCTCCGTCCCCGGCTCCATCAGCGGCCGCCGCCGCCGCGGCCAGCCGCCGCCGATGGCGCCGCTGGATCCTGGCGAGGCGGTGGCGGCCGCCAAAGCGGCGGCCGCCGCCATGGATCCAAGATCCGCGGATATTGATGGCAAGAGCCTGGCCCGCGCCGCATCCGGATTACGTAACACGCTGCTGTACCTGGCTGCCAATCCGTACACGGACGGCATGGTCCCGGAAGACGGAGAGCCGCCTGCCGTACCGCCGCTGCCGGAGCGCGAGGTGTCGTACGCGGCGTCCGAAACCGGATCCGCTGCCGTACTCGCCTGGCGCCGCGAGAACGCCGTCGCGACGCCTGTGGCGGACACGCTGTACCCCATCCCCATCACCAAGGAGGCCTCGACGGCGTTCGGCGAGGACCTGCCGTCCCAACGGTCTTGGACGAGCAACCGCGACCGGCCAACCGCCCGACCAACCGCCATGCCCGACCCGCTGGCGGACCCCATCGAGACGGCGTCGTCGGCGCGCGGCGGCGGCGCAGGGAGGCCACCGTCGGCATCGCCCGTGCCGTCGGCCGTCGCCAACTTCCGTGCCACGCCGAAACCCACCACACCCCTGGACCTGGTCGTGTTTCCCCCCGAGGCCCCAGCCACCGCCCGTGCGCCCTCGCGCGCTGCATCCATAAAGAGTGGCCGCGGACCAGCGCCCAGCATCTCTGGCGCGAGCGTCCGCAGTGCCCGGAGCACTGGCGGCGGCGGCGGCGGGGGCAGCCGACGCGGCGGCGACGGCAGCGACGACGGCGCCGCCAGCGTGTCGCGCTACCCCGTGCCGTCCACGTCAGCGTACGGCGAAGGCCCCACCATCTACCCCGGGGCCGTCGGCGGCGGTGGCGGCGGCGTGTACGGCTCACCGAGCAGCGCCGGCGGCGCGGCGGCGGCCAGCGACTCGCTGGCGGTGGCGCCCCGCGCGACGTCGCTGTCCTCCGCCGGCGGCGCCACGGGGCCTCGCTACCTGGCCCCGACGGGCAACGAGCGGCCGCCGCCAGAGTCGTACGAGGGCAGTGTGCGGTCGGACCAGTTCTTCTTCCCTCGGTCCGCGGCCTCGCCCGCGCCCGCGCCCGCGTAGCCCACTCTGGCGGCGGCCTAGCCCCGCGCCCGCGCGGACCCAGCCGTTGCGTTGTCCCCTGGACGGGGCTTGGGCCGGCAAAAGCCCCGGCCTGCGGGCGGCTTGGCCTGCGTCGGCCTAGACCTGGGCAACACAGGCCCTCAACGAGGCAGCTGGAGCCGTGGAGCCGCCTCGGTGGCAACGGTTGAGGCACTGCGGCGGCGGGGGGCGTGGCCGCCCGGGTGGGCCATGCGGGGCGGGCAGCAAGGCGGCAGCAGGACATGTCTGGGCCGCAATCATTGATGGGAGGGGGATGGGCGGGATGCAGCGCGTGGGTGGGTGCTCCAGCGGCGGCGCAGGTTGGCGAGCGCGGAGCAGCGGTGGTGCTTGCGGGTATACTGGGTAATTAGGGGGTTTCGAGCCTTACCTTTCCTCAGCAGGAGAATGAGCCTTGCCTGGCTTGAGCGAGTCGGGGGAGCACCACTCGGTATGAGTGGGCACCTGCGGGCGGGTGACATCGTCCTGAACACGAGCTGCATCACCGGCATCCTATCGCACGGGGTTGACTTTGACATTTGCATGGGGGCATGTTCTGCGTGGATTGCAAACTTCCAGTTGTCGGCATGAGAGCTTGGGCGCGGAATCAGGTGTAGGTGAGCGATGGCGGTATGTAGCTGTGCTGGGGAAGGGAGGGAGCGGGGTTGGTGCCAGGTCAGTGCCAGGCCGGGACGGGGTTGGTAGCGAGGCAGTTAGCAGCTTTGGCAGGACCCGCTGTAGGGCCACCGCTCAGGGAAAGGGGTCGCTTAGGGCCTGGATCTCTACCGCAGCTGTACGGCGTGTGGTACGGAATGATGTGCGCCGTACGTGCTGCGGAGTGCGCGGGCTTGTCCTCGCCTGTAACCACCGGTTCCCTGGCATGCCGGGTTTGGTGCTGCTTGACAGGACCGGATCCGCGCTGGGTGAGCGGCAAGAACGGCAGGGGCGGCGGCAGCACCGGCTCGAGCCCCCCTGGGAAAAAGACGAGGGTGCCGCTGCCCTCGGAGACGGACCTGGACGACGCTGGTGGAGGCCACGCCATCCCGGCGCGCCGCTCCCTCGCTGCCAGCTGGGCGGAGGTGGCTTCGGGCGACCTCATCTAAATGCCCGGGCGCCGCCCTCGGGAGCGAGCGGGACTCCCACCGCTCAGGGTCGCAACCCACAACGTACGAGGCATCTTGGGGGGTGGAAACCGTCAGCTGGATCGCCTTACCGCCCTCATGCAGCAGTGGGCGAGGCAGCGGCTTGACGTAGTATGTTTACAAGAGACTAAGCTCCCAGCAGCGCAGACCAACTGGGTGCAGACCCAGATGAGCGTCATTGCAGCCCAGCTCCACGTGGGCGACTGGCAATCCTTTTGGTCGCCGGCAGGCCAGGGGCCACGGGGCGGCCCAGCCGGCGGCGTCGCCATCCTGATACGTAAAGCCTTGATAACTGGAGGAGCTCTACAAGTGCCTGTGGCTCCTTCAACGACCGACACAGAGGGCCGACTTGTGCAGCTGCCAGTACGATGGGGTGGCCACAGCTTCACGCTGACCTGCGCCTACCTTCCTTCCGCCAACCCTTCAGCTCAACGTTGCTTTATTGAGACTGTCCTCGGCCCCAGTCTGTCAGCCACGAGCACCCACCTCCTAGCAGCCGACTTCAACTTCGTCCCCAACCCCGCCCTGGACAGCATCTCGGCGCATGGGCGCCCCGACGATGCCGCCACCACAGCAACTTTCTCCACCTTCTGCCCAGGCCTCGTTGACGTCTATCGTGCCCTTCACCCCGAGCAGCGCGCATACACGTTCACCAACGGCGCCAGCGCCGCCCGCCTCGACCGCCTTCTCGCCTCCAGTCCCCTGGCGGCCCACGTGCCCACCTGCCGCGTGGAGTCAGGCCGCCCCTCTGACCACCGGCTGGTTTCCATCTACATCAACCCCCTTGATACGGCACGGCCCCCCGGGCGGGGCCTCCCAAGAGCCCGCCTCCACTTCTTGGATCACCCCGACCTGCGAGACCAGTTTGGCGACTGGCTTATACAAGCGAGTGCCGCACGCCCAACCACGCCCGCCGAGTGCCTGCAGTGGTGGACCCGCTTCAAGCGCTCCCTCCTCATCAGCTGCAACCGACTCAACCGTATGGCCCGCCAGCGCCGCCTGCAGGCAACTGCAGAAGCAGAGGCGGCTGCCCAAGCAGAAGCCGCAGCATTTGCAGCCGTAGCAGCGGGCGACCTCAGCGCCGCGTCAGCAGCGGCCGCCGCGCGCGCAGCTGCCGCCGCCGCCAGCCTCCGCGCCGCAGCACCATGGGCCCGCCGCGCACGTCAAGCCTGGCTCCGGACTGGGGAGCGCCCCTGCCCAGCCATCACACGACTAATCCGCCCCGTCTCAGGTGGCTGCGTCATACGACAGCTTCAGCGCCCTGACGGGTCCCAGGCAACCAATCCCGAAGAGTTACCTGAGGTGATGGCAGAGTTCTGGAGCAGAGTCAGCACAGCCGCAGCTGCCGACCCAGAAGCCCGCGCACAGGTCTTACACGCCCTACGTGCAGCCGGCAACCGCTGCCCGCCGAGCCGTGTAGCCGAGATGGGGGCAGCGGAGGTTCTGGCAAAGGAGGTAGCCACAGCTATTGCCGGCGCCCGGCCCGGAACTGCCCCCGGCGCAGATGGCATCCCCATGGATCTCTACAAGGCGTACGCAGCACAGCTAACCCCTATCCTCGTTGACGTCCTCACCGCCATTGGGACCACCGAGTCGACCCCAGCAGGCTTTCTGGACGCAGTGATCTCGTGCTTTCACAAGGGCGGGGACCCAGCTGTCGCCGCCATGTACCGCCCAATCGCCCTCCTGGACACGGACTACCGCCTCCTTGCCCGCGTCCTCGCCCGCCGCCTCCTCCCCGCCTTCGTGGAGGCCATTGACAACGAGCAGACCGCCTTCCTCACCCTTCGCCTCATCTCCGACAACATCCTCCTCATGCAGCTGCTCGCTGAGTCCTTGCGCAAATCAGGCGAGTCGGGCCTCATAGCCTTCCTCGACTTCCACAAAGCGTACGACACTGTGGACAGGCCGTTCCTCCTCGCCTGCCTGGATGCTCTGGGGGTTGGCGATGGCTTTCTTAGATGGGTCAGACTGATCTACACGGGCACCAGATCGGCTGCCTTGGTCAACGGTCAGCTTTCCAGCTATAAGGCAGTTACAGCTGGGGTACGACAGGGCTGCCCGCTGGCCCCCCTTCTCTACCTGGCCCCCGGACAAGCCCTGCTCTCCTTCCTCAAGCGACTTGAACTGGGGTTCGCCCTAGCCAACACGCGCCTCACAGCCAGCCAGTATGCAGATGACTACGGACAGATCCTGCGATCCACCGCCCTCGTCTCCGCCCTGATGAGCGCCATGGATACCTTCGCAGCAGCGTCAGGCCAACGCCTCAACGTGGGAAAGTGCGAGCTCCTCCGCATCGGCACGCCGCCGCCCCCGGCCCTCCAGCAGCATCCCCCCCCCGGACCCCAGGCTGCGGAGCAGGTTGCCGGCCTCCACCTCGCCGCCTCTGCACGCACCCTTGGCGTCACGTTCTCCACACAACCAACGGCGGCCACTCCCCTCCCTCCCCCCCTGCTGGACAAGTTCCTCAGCCGCCTGACTCTGATCGCGAGGATGGGCCTCTCAGCCTTCGGCGTTGCCTCATGCCTGTCCGCCTACGGCCTGGGCACCCTCCTCTACCACTGCCAGCACAACGGCCTACCCCCTCGTACGGCGACAGAGCACCTAGTGGGCACGGTGGCGGCCCTGACCGACCGCAACATGACGCCTGCTCGATACAGGGACAACCCCAACGCACTGCCCGCAGGAGCACCCACGAGCTGCATGTACCTCTCCCCGGCAGTTGGCGGCTTTGGCCTGCTCCCCCTCGTCGAGCACACTGGCGCCAGGCACGCGAGTGCGGCAGTCCGTGGCATTCTGGGCGCCTGCGGCCTCCTCCGCTACCGCCCGCCGTGGACCGCGCCGCTCGTCTCCCTGCTCCGCTCAACCCACCCAGCAGCACACCCGCTCTGCCTCCTGACAATGCGGCGCCCGACCTCGTCGATCGGTCTCCGCATCTTGGGGGCCACAGTCCAACGCGCAACCTCACCAGCACTGGTGCGCGTGGCAGGCGCGCTAGCGCTGCTGCCCCGGGCCCAAGTGATTGCTCCCATGCCAGCCGGAGCCTGGGTCTACAATGCACCGCTTTGGGGCAACCCAGCCCTGCCCGCGGGGAACATCGACAACAACGCCCCAAGCTGGGGCCTCGAAGGCGAGTTCACAGATCTGTTCGCGGTTCCGGGACTGCGGACAGTAGGCACGGCAGTCCGCTGCCTAGATGAGCTTGAGCGCATCCGAGGGATGCACGGGCTGGAGGGCAGCATAGGCCGGGCTCTCGCACGGGCGAGGGCCCAGATCAACAGGTCATATACCGAAAGGGTAGTACAGAGCATTTTGGGCACGCAGGTGGGAGCACTCCCGCAAGCACTCCGCAATGGACTAGACATGGGACAGCGCCTGGGCGCGCTTATTAGCCGGCTCCCGGCCGGGTGGGCCGAAGCAGTACGGGGGGTGGACGATCAGGCGGCTGCCCCAGGGGAAGAAGAGGCTTGGGCGAACATTGCCAGGGGCATAGGCTGGGAGGACGTCAGCTTGGCAAAGATGACAGTTAGCCTGGCCACGCACTTGCAATTGGGACCGGCTCGGGTTAAGCTAGCACGGAAGCATGCACTTTACATTCAGGAGGCGTACGGCACAGACACGGCATCAGCAGAAGCAGTGGCAAGTCTGAAAGCGGTTTGGCCGAGGTTGTGGGGCATTAAGTGGGATCCGGGCAATAAAGAGCCCTTGTGGAGGCTGGCGATGGATGGCTTCCCGGGATTTGGCATGCACCGGAGCCAGTTAGGAACTGAGAACGTGGCGAGGTGTCCGTGTGGGCGGGCCATGGAGCAAGGCGATCGGCTCCACCATTTCTGGTATTGTCCAGCCGCTGTGGCTGTTCGTATGCGCCTCAGTCATGGTATTGGCAGGGCGGTGAAACGACACGAGGTGTGGCTTGCTGTGCCCCCAGAGGGCACCGGGATTCATGCGCGAGTGTGGGACGTGGTGTGTCTGGCCGCGATATGCGCGATGGACCGGGCCAGAAGGTACAAGTATGCGCACAGGGACGCTCAGGACCACTCCTTGATGATGGCACGGGCTTTAGCAGTAGCACGAGGCGAGTTTGAGGGCCGTTTGCAGTGTTTTGCGGAGGTTGGGCTCACGCACAGGGGCTGGGATGAGGTCCCAACCGACCACCCTTTCCTAGCGGCCAGGGCGGACGGATCAGTGCAGTATGCAGGCCCGGACGCCCCTTGATGGAGGCGGGGCACACCCTGCGGCGCATAACAAACGGGAGGGAGCCGCAGGGGGGGGGGGGGGTTCGCCCGGCGGCGCATAACAAACGGGAGGGAGCCGCAGGGCAGGGGCGGGGACCGGGTGAGCTACACGTGGCGTTTGATGGGATGTTGTCAGGACACACTATGGGCTACGGCAAAGTGCAGCCGGCTGACCGAACTAATCGGCGAGCAAAGACGCAGGCGGTGCCTGGGCTCACTTCTAGGACCAGCGCTGAGGCTCAGCGGCTGGGTCGAGCGAAGGCTCCTCGGGAAGTCGTCGGATGGCACAGAGACTGCGCCGCAGGCGCTAGAGGCAGCAGAGCAGCAACACTCTAGTAGTTACAGTCACAGCAGAGTAGATCCGCAGCAAGTAGTGCTTCCGACTTGCCAGTCGGAAGCTGGGCGTACGCCTAAGTCGCCCCGATCGGAAGGGCTCTTTGCCGTACCTCAGGTGCTCATGCCACGTGTCTCACGAGCCAAACCCTGGTGTCACAACCCTAGTCTCAACCCTAGACGTAACCTCCGGCGCCAACCAGCAGACCAACCACAAACCTCCAGCACCCTACCTCAACTCCAAACCGGCAACCATACTGTGACAGCGACGGTACTGTGCTCTGTCAGCTGTCAGGACACACTATGGGCTACGGCAAAGTGCAGCCGGCTGACCGAACTCCCCCCCTTGGCGACTCTAGAGCCAACAACGCGAAGTCAGGCGGCCTCGAGGCCACACGCTAAGTCAGAAGCAGTTCGCTCAGGCTGTACACAACAGTTCCCTCCAGCAGAGAAACCTCAATCCTCCCCCATGCTCGCTAAGAGTCCTCACCAGGCTACAGCCAGCAGAACTCAGCTCCCTCGGCTCACCTCCCTATCTACGCATGCACCCAGTGCCCAGCGCGTCCCTTCCCGATACCCCTCATCAGCTGCGCCCTCAAGGTCGCATCCCGGAACACTAACAGCCAAGCTCCAGGCTTTCCGTTGACGTATCCACAGGTGTCTCCAGTGATGATGGCCAGCCGCTCGTCCTCCGTGAAGGCGTTGAGCAGGGCGGCCCATGCGTCCGGCGGGGCCATAAGCATGCGCCGTGGGATGAAGGCCACGACTAGCGGCACCATGGCGACGGCCAAGGGCAGCCAGAAGGGCAGAAGCTCCGGGTGCGGAGCAGAGATGATGAGCCAGGACTCGCCGGGCGTGGCGAGGCGGCGGTAGGTCCCAGGTTGTAGGGGATCCAAGCGGGGCCAGCCCGGGGCCTCGGTGGCCCGGCCCCCGTTGGCGCAGACGGAGTAGCCTCTCGCGCGGAGCGCGTTGGCCAAGGTCTCGTCGCCGGCGCACGGGTCCAGAATGACGGGCGATCGGCTTGCGTCCAGGTGGTCCAGAAGCAGGTTGAGCGCCTCCTCAGCGGGCGCAGGGTGCGTACCCGTGGGAAAGGACTCAGGCAGGCTGGAGGCCAGCCCGGGCACGGAGCGCAGCTGCAGCAGCGCAGCAGCTCGGGCGCTTGGCGAAGACAGGTCCCAGGTGTCGGGCAGGACTAAGGGCGGAGCCCCAGCCGCCGTGACGAGGGCCGTGGTGGACGGTTGAGCGCATGCTTTGGCTGCTCGCAGAGTCAGGCGCTCCGCGGTGCCGTCAGTGTAGCGCGCCTCAATGGGGCGAGAGTGCGGCTCGTCCGACTTGTAGTGCAGGGTGCCCCTACGGTTCACGAAGGTGTTGGTCGCGGGGTCTCGGACCTTGCGGGAGCAGGGAACGCCCTCCAGCGCTTTGGCCTCGCTGAGCCGACGGCGCGCTTGGGCGGAGGGGAAGATCTGCGGCTGCGGTGCCTCGCGCGGTACGGGGGCAGGTAGCTGATCAATCGTTGCCGGTGTCACGCCGCGGGCATGGCAGTCGGGACAAGTCCAGGTGCCGCGGGGCACGCGCTGGAGCGGGGGTCGAAGGCAGTACAGGTGCCAGCCGGTGCCGCACCCGTCGCACATGACCATCTTGGACTCGTCGCCTGGGAAGGCACAGATCTCGCAGGGCAGGTCCAGCGGCGGCACCGCGATGCGGGGATCGACGATTGGGTCCAGGTCTTGGAGGTGGCAGGGAGCAAGGTTGCTCACGTGCTCCTTGCGGATGGTGCCGTCGCGGCCCATCAGCTCGGCAACTCCCTCTGGGCTCACGGCCACAATGCGGAGCACGGTGTCGCGGACGGGCAGTTGGAGCGTGTTGTTCTGATTGCGCAGGATGACGTAGACGTAGTCGCCCACGTTGAATTTGGTGAAGCGGGGCTTGTAGCCGCCAGCTCGCACGCGGGCGTAGTTGTGGCGGTCTCGCCATTGCGCCGTCAGCAGGTTCTGGCCGTTGAAAGGCGCGGCCTGTTGCACGTTGTGTGAGCGCAGCATGACGAGTTGGTCGGCCCGTTGCGGATCGGCCTCAGGGTCGATCGCCTCTGCCCACAGCTCGGCGGCGCCGAGGGGCACAGCAGGCGGTGCGCCGTACATGAGCTCAAACGGGGACTTGCCGGTGGACTTCTGAGGGGAGCAGCGGTAGCCCATCAGGACCCAAGGCAGGTACTCGTCCCAGCGCTCGGCGGAGGCGTACTGAGCGCAGTACTTGCGCAGAGAGCGTTTGCAGACCTGCACAACCCTTTCCGCAGCGCCGTTGGCCTGCGGGTGGTTGGGCGACGTGTGACGATGGTCGATGAAGCATTGTTCGAGCAGGGCGGCAAAGGCGCCTTGGAACTCGGTGCCTCCATCGGTCACCACCTCGGCGGGCGCCGAGAAGCGGGCTAGGACGTTGGCTAGGAAGGCGTTGGCCACCTCCTCCGAGCCCTTGGAGCGAAGCGGGATCATTTCCACGTGCTTGGTCCAAGCCTCGACGCAGACCATGACGTACTCGTAGCCGGAGCTCGTGCGAGTGAGGGGGCCAGCCAGGTCCACGTGCCAGCGGAAGAAGGGCCCGCGGATTGGCAGGGGGTGCAACTCGGGCGGAGTGACGTTACCGACGGTGTTGGCGCGATCGCACAGGGGGCAGCGCTGAACCACATACTCGACATCCCTGGACATGCCTTGCCACCAGTAGCCGTTCTGGACCAGGCACAGGGTGCGGCGAGCTCCCCAGTGCCCCAGGCGGTGGTGGGCCTCCTGGATGATGGCTTGGCGGCGCTCAGGTGGGGGTACCTCGCGCATGGTGCTGTTAGGCATGCGGCGGTACAGGCGGTTGCTCCGGTCGTCGAAGCGGTAGTTGATGGCGCGACGCGCCACCCGTCTAGCCGCTTCTCCGACAATGCCGGCGGGGCAGGTGCCCTGGGCGAGGGTAGTGGAGCAGTTGCTTGTCCTCCCAAGGGTCGCAGTAGCGGGACTCCTGTGCGTCGGCGGCGGCCGAGACCAGGGCAGAAGTCCAGTGCTCGTTGGATTGGTGGTGCTGCAGCGCGGTGGTGACCAGGGCTGCAGGCTGCGCCGCTGTGTTGTTTTCAATCTCCCTACCCCCCCCCAGCGGGGCAGCCGGTGGCGCCTGCTGAGGTGGCATGCGAGCCATGTGGTGCGGGGTGACGAAAGCGCGTTGAAGGGCTTGTGCGCAGAGAAGGATGCGTGCAGCAGCTGGAGTCTGCAGACCCTGCTGCAGGGCGTCGATGGCGGAGGGCACGGCGAGGGTGCCGTCGTTGCGCCGCTCCAGCAGCGAAGCAGGCTCCAGGCCGGTCAGGGCGGCTATCTCCTCTGGCAGCAGCGGCGAGGGCACGGCCGAGGCGGTGGAGGCTAGCTGGATAGTGGCGAGGTTGCCCGGCGGGAAGACGGTGACGGGGCGGCCCGGCACGTCGCAGGCCGAGTAGGGCTCGCTGAGGGGTGCCTCGCAGAGGGGCAGGCGGCGCGAGGGTGCCGCTGCAGCTGCCGAGAGGTTACCGGGGCTCCAGGCACCAGATGTTGCCACCTTGCGCAGGTGCTCGGGGGCCGCGAGGTTGGTGCAGAAGGCGCGCAGCGAGTGCTGGGCCCTGCCCATGGCAGCGGTGTCCAGCGTGAGGCAGGTCCCGAAGGGCGTGTCCGCAGACGCTGGAGGCTCGCGCTCCAGCAGGAAGCCGGGCGGGAGTCGGGGTTGCAGCTCTTGGAGCCTGCCAAGGAGCTCTAGCACTCTATCTGGCGGAGCCAGGGTCGAGTCGAGGTTGCCGAGCACCAACCACTGCTGCCCTGACCTGGCGGAAGCAGCAAGGAGGTGGTCGTTGGTGAGCGGACCGGGCGGCAGCGCGGCCCAGGGGCTTTCAACGGCGGAGCCGCGAAGCTGTCGGGGAAAGGAGGCACGGAGCCAGCCCAGGCGGCGGCGCAGCAGCGAATGCTCTTGCGCGGGCGCGCCCAGGGTGTGATAACGGCGCACGGTCCAGCCCGCCCGGAGGCAGGCCTCGAGGCCCGTGGCGGCGGAGGTGCCGCACTCCACGATTACCAGCCCTTCCGTGAGGGCGTGCTCCAGGAAGTGGTGCGAGAGCAGACTGGTGTCGAGGGCGGCGGTGCGGCCCTCGGCAACTCGGCGGGGACGCGGCGGCGAAAGCGAGGTCGCCCGGAGGGCGTCTCGGGCCTCGCGCACGACGCGGTTGGCGGTGAGGTTGGCCTGTCGGGTCAGGAGCTGAGCCGCAGTGCACTCGGGGTCGGCGAAGCGCTCGACGGGGTCAGAGGCCGTGCCGTTGCCGCCAGCGAGCCACTCGTCGGGAGAGGGCGCGAGGGCGGAGCCCTGTCCCGTGACGGTGGCCAGCAGGGAGTACTCCTCGCGAGCGCGCAGCGCCAGGACTTGGACTGCAGACATGAGCGCCGTGGGTTGCGCCGAGGGCGTGACGGTCGGGTACGGGACGAGCCGAGGTGGCGGCGGCTTGGCGTCGGAGTCCTCATCCATGCGGGCTCCAGAGCCATCAGCGCTCGAGGGCAGAGGCGAGCGGCTGAGGGTGTCAGCGTTATAGTGGAGCTGGCCTGGCCGATGGGCGACATCGAAGTCGTACTCTTGCATCAAGAGTGCCCAGCGAGCGTACTGCCCCACTAGGTTTTGGTTCTCCATCAGCCAGAGCAGGGGCGCGTGGTCGGTGACCAGGATGAAGCGTGGGCCTATCAGGTAGGGGCGCAGCATCTTCATTGCCCAGCAGGCAGCCAGCATCTCACCCTTGTAGGAGGTGTAGTTGCGCTCGTGCACGTTGAGTGAGCGCGAGATGCAGGCTACCATGTACTCGTGCCCTTCGTCATCCAGTTGGCCTAGGACGGCGCTGATGCCTACATTGGAAAAGTCAGTGTGCAGGATCAGTTGACGGTTGGGATCAGGCTTGCGCAGCAGCCGGTCGTTGGTCGAGAACTCGGCCTTGAGCTGGTCCAAGGCCTCCTGGTGGCGCGGCTGCCAGGTTTCGGGACCCCACGTGACGCCCTTCTTGGTGAGCTCGTAGAGCGGGTTGGCGATGCAGGCGAAGCGGGGGATGTAACAACGATAGTAGTTGCAGAGGCCGAGCAGGGCTTGGAGCTCGGTCAGCGAGCGAGGGGGCTGGATGGCTTGGATCGCAGCGACCTTGGCCTGAACCGGGCGGAGCCCGTCAGCGCTCACCATGTGGCCCAGGAACTCTATCTTGTCTGCCGCGACTACGGTCTTGTCGGGATGCAGCTTGATGTTGATCTCGTCCAACATTGCGAGGAACCGCGCGAGATTCTGCTCGTGCTCCTCTGCCGTACGGCCGGTTACTGCGGCGTCGTCGACAAAAAGGTACACGCAGTCCTGCAGGCCGTACTTCCGCACGTGGTGCGAAAGTACTCGCTGCCAAGCTGCCGTGGCGTTGACGGCGCCGTACATCAACCGTTTGTACCGCCAGAGGGTGTTGTTCCACCAGAACGAGGTCTTATCGCGATCCTCCTCGGCGAGCGGCAGTTGGTTGAACGCGGCGCGGCAGTCGCACTTAGTAATGAATCGCGCGCCCAGGATGCGATCGAACAGGTCTTCCGGCGCTGGCGGTCGGAAATAATCGCGCACGCTCGCTGCATTTATACGGCGCGCGTCCGCACAATAGCGGTACTCGTTGGATTCGTACGAACCATCAATTCCCTTCTTACGTGGCAGGGTTACATTCATCGCGTACTGCGTGGAGTTGGACGGCTCGATAATGTCGGCACCGTACAGCTCGCGGCACTTGGCATCCTCGACCAACCGCTCGGCAGCCGAATGTCGTCGCGGGGCTTCGAATATCGGGTTGTTGTGCTTGAGTTCGAGTCTCACTGGCCCCAACTCGCCTCTATAGCACCCGATGTCCTTCAGACTCCGCGCGAACAAGTGATCGTACTTGCCAAACAACACTCTCAGACCATCACGCTGTGCCTCGGTCATGTCCGGACGTATGCACAAGGTATAGCCTGCCTCCTGCTTGACTAAAGTGGAGTCTTCGGGCGGTGCCCTAGCCCCGTCGGGAGTCGTCACATTCGCGGGAGAAGGTCCAAGTGCAGCTACGTCAGGCGGCTCTGTCGGCGGAGCCGCAGGCCTCTCTACACTAGATGCGTTTGCAGGTGCGGTGCCCGTGACAAAGGTGCTCGGTGGCTCTGCTAGAGGTGTGTCAGCCGAGGGAGAGCCCGCAGGCGGGGCCTGGGGCGGCGAGCGCCTCGCCGGCGGTGCCGGGTCGCGCAGCTGGATGCGCCGCATGGCTTGCTCCAGCGGGGTGGTGGCGGGCGACTGCTCCAGCTGCGCCCAGCTCGGAGCCAGCCACCGCCCCCCCTGAGGGTAAGCCGGATGCGGGACGCAGTTGGGCGTCGCGTCCGACAACCGCCAGCAGCCCAGGAAGACCAGCATCACGATGGCGAAGGTGAAGGTCTTGTAGCTGTTGAGGCGCCAGCGCGCCGGAGTCGCCGACTTGGTGTTGGCGTCGGGCGGTGCGTACCTGGGCTTGGACACCTTGGCGCCCGCCGTGGCCGCCCAGCGCTCCGCCCGTTGCTGCAGGAACTGTCGCTTGACCAGGCTCAGGTACCGGCGACGCGCCTGCTCCATAGCAGCGAAGGCCTGCGCACGCAGCTCCTCCTGTCGGCGCAGCTCGCGCCTCGCTTGGCGGGCTAGCTTGCGGTTGATGCTGCGCGTGACGCGGCGCAGGATCATGCAGCCCAGCCTCCACTGGACGTGCTCCATCCAGTCATCCAGCTGCTCGTCTAGCTCCGCGTCATCATCAGACTCCTCCTCACTGCTGGTCGAGTGCCAGTCCTCATCCTCGGTGTCGGTGGTGTTGGCACCGAAGGTGTCGTACGGCTGCACGGGGCCGTAGACAGGGCTGGCCGCGATCAGGCGCGCGATGGCCCTGGGGCAGTGCGGGAGGGGAACCCAGATGCCGAAGGTGGTGGCACCGTAAGCAATAGTGCGGGCACCGAGATCGCAGAGCAGGTGCAGGGCACGAGCGAAGGACACGCCGTAGACGTCATGGTCAATCAGGCCGCAGCCGGGGAGGAAGCAGGAGGCCTTGGCCCGCGACTCTGCACCGGCGGCGCCGGGAGCCGGGGACTCACCAGCCTCGAGGGGCTCCGCAGCGGGGCTGAGACCGGCGGCGCCGGGGCCGTTGATGCTGCGCTTGGCGGGGGTGTTGGCCTTGACCCTGAAGGGCAGCTGGCGCGGAGTCGCACAGTACCTGCTGTCGGGCAGCGCCTTCCCATCCCCCTCGCCGGCGGGGCCGGGGCCGGAGTTACCACTGGCAGAGTCGGGTTGCTCGTCCCCGGGCATGGCCGCGAGCGGCGGGGCCGGCTCGAGCAGCTTTGCAGACGAGGAGAGCTTGGACTCGGGCTCGGGCTCCGACTCGGACTCGGACTCTACCCCCCCCCTGCTCGAAGCCGGGGCTGACGCTAGGGCGCAGAAGCGGATGGCGTTGTCCGTGTACCGGTTGCAGAGCCAGAGCCGAGTGCGCCAGGAGGCGGTGTCGTCGACGGGGTAGCTCAGCCAGTACTCGTCGCCTGAGGTGCGGACGCTGATGTTTGCCCGCAGCAGGGAGAGGAATGGGCGCCCAAACACGATGCCGTAGGGCAGGTCCTCCACGGGCAGGACGGGTGCTACGGGCACTTGCACCATGATCGCTGCGGGTTCACCTGGGGCGCCGTCGCATCCCAGGGTGCCGTTGATGAAGATGCGTACGTCGCGTGCCGTGCGCTTGGTGGAGTAGCACGACTTCTTGACACCGCGCGCTCCGAAGACCTTGATCAACTCGTCTTCGTGGTAGAGACCGGCGGTAGTGACCGCTGTGTCTTGCAGCACGGCGACGGGAACGCCGTTGAAGAGGTCTTGCCGCATGAGGCAGCATGCCCCGGTGAGGCCCATGTCGACGCTGTACGACGCCGACGTGATGTCGAACCCCGCGCACGTGATCTCGATCTTGGGGAGGCCTTGTGACTCCCACCGGGATCGCTCGTTGTCGCCAAACAGCAGACCGGTGCACAGGTCGTTGCGGTCCATGGGCGTGACGTCGTCAGTGAGTGAGGACCCGTGGTAGCAGGCGGATGCCAGGACGCAGACGGGAGGCGGCGGCCTCGGCAGGGCGACCGCGGCTTCGCGTTCCGTATAGCGCTGATACGTGTCCGCGCAGCCTTCGCCGAAGATCACGTCTCCTACCATGATGGCCGAAGCCCGGCGCCACATGTAGGCCTGCTGGCTGGCCGGCAGGGCTTGGGGGTCCGAACCAGGTTGCTCGGCCGGTAGCGGAGGCACGAGGGCATCGCGGACTATTGGGGCAGGCAGCGGTGGCGGCAGGTAAGGGTACCGCGACGCCAGAGCCGCAGTCAGCACCGGGGCCTTGGGGGCGAGCTCGGCCCCCGCGGGACGCGGGCCTTGGTCCGCCGAAGCTGCCACCTCCGGAGCTGCGGGCGGAGCCCGAGTCGCGGGGATCGCGGTCGCTTGGCGCTTGGGCGAGGGCACCGCAGGCGGGGCTTGGGCGCCAGCCTCAAGCGCTTCTCGGTTGCGCACCTGGGCGCTGCCGCTGGGACCCGCCGCCGCGGCGTCGTGCTGGGGCGTCGCCGAGGTCGAGGGCCCGGCGGCTGCGGCAGGGGGCACCTCAGGGGGCCGGCTGCGCTCCTTGCGAGGCGGTGGCGGGGCAGGCTGAGGTGCCAGGAGCGGTCGCTGCTCCCGCCAGCCGATGGTCTGCCCCTTGAAGGCGAGCCAGTCCCGGAGCTTACGGCACCAGTCGATGTACGCACCGATGAAGTAGGTACTGGAGTGGACGTGGCGCTCACTCTGGCGGTAGACGGAGACCCTGGGGCGATCTAGGTCGGGACCCATGCGCGCCAGCACCTCCTCCGTCCACCGGCACTCATGGCGAAGCTGCTTGTCACCTCGGTCGTACGCCTTGGCCAGGGGGAGCGCAGGCAGGTCCTCAGGCCATGGTTGCAGATCGACCTCGTTAATGGGCTGGAAGAAGCCCTTGATGTCCAGGCTGCCGAGCGAGTCCTGCAGCTCCGGGGTCCACCGCAGCAGCGTGGGTCCGCCCAGCAAGGCGTGCAGCAGGCAGTAGTCCTGGCTGTGCCGCAACCAAGGTGGGTAGCGCAGCGGGTTGCCGAGCCTGGGGCCAGCACCTCGGTAGTTCTCGTGACCGGGGAAGACGGCCAGATCTCGGTAAGCCTGCAGCTTCGTCGCCTCGCGCAGACAGCTGCAGAGGGTGCAGGGGCGGCGTGAGCCTGAGAGCCGTCCAGGCGTCCCAGGGGATCGGCTGCGGGACCTCTGTGGAGAGCCCGAAGGTCGGCGGCCGCCAGCTCCACCACTGCCACTGCGGCGGGGTTGACAGTCACCTGAACGCTCGCGCTCGTGGTCACGGCCTCGGCTCTCAGCACCTCGGTCGCGGGAGCGGGAGCGGCCGCGGCTGGACTGACGCCCTTCATCTCGGGATGAGGCGGGGCGTCTTGGGTGGTCGTGCGTAGCCAGGGCCTGGACCTCGGGGCCCCCCTTCGGCGGAGCCGAGGCGGCGGACGTAGGCACTTGGGTGTGGTGCGGCTCCACCTCCTCGAGTTGGGGCCCTGACAGCTCCCCACGCGCGTCAGCCTCCGCCAGCTCCTCGTCCTCGTACACGAGCATCTCCTCCTCGTCCAGCTCCTCCGCAGTGTCGAGGCTGGTGGCGAAGGCCACGCTGGCGCCGTCCGCGGGGCTCCAGTCCCATATGCGAATGCGGCGGTCGCTCAGCCCCAGCGCAGACGCCAGCGGGCGAGCGCAGTCGCTGGGATCGAACCGTACGGTGGGGATGTGCACGGAGACGGTCTTGAGCCGGGCCTCGGCCTCGTCCACCGGGGGTGGCGAGGGCTCAGAGGGCAGCAGGGCCGTGGCGTAGCAGGCGCGGAGCGAGGCTGCCACCTTCTCCAGCTCCGGCGGGGCCGGAACCAGCGCCACGTGGCCGTTGATGGTCTCGTTGCCCTGGTGCAGCCCGGAGCGGAAGCGGAGGTGCGGGCGCGGGTAGTAGTCGTACAGCATGCCGCACTGGTGGAAGAGGGGCCCGCCCCACAGCATGGTGAAGAGGCCGGCCGCCCAGTCGTCGGGGACGACCAGGAAGTCCCCGCAGACGCGCAGCTCGGACGCGGGTGCCAGGCGTGATGACGTTCCATACGCGGGCGATGCCGAGGGGTCGGCTGCTCTGGCGCAGGGACTTGACGCCGGCGTTACAGGGCTCCAGCTTGACGCCAAGGTTTTCGTACAAGCTCTGGACCATCAGACCCACCGTGTTGCACATGGTGTCTGGCCCGATGCCGGGAGGGAAGATCAGGGTGCCGTCGGCCTTGAGCAGGCCAGCGCCGCGCTTGGGGTCGCGGTTGTCGACGTAGTGAAGGGAGCTGGCGAGCTCGCTCTTCAGGTACTGCTTGATCTCCTCCATCTTGGAGCCGGCGGTGGCGGCCGTAGATGAGCAGGCGAGGGCGGAGGCCTCGGGCACCACCTCGGGGGCCTTGAGCAGATCCAGCAGCTCGGCCATCATCTTGCCCAGGATCTCGAGCGCCGCCGCCGTCTTGCCCGGAGCCATGGGGCCGAAGCGGACATTAGAGCTGCCGTCCTTCATGTGCGAGAAGGAGACCTGCTCCACGGGCGGCAGGCGCATGGAGCTGGGCAGCGGCCCGGGGGGGCAGCTGCCGGAAGCTGGCAGGCATAGGCTCCTTGGTGGTGTTGAAGGCCGCGGTCGAGGGGGCCTGCGGCGGCCACACGGTCTGGCCCTGGATTGGCGTTGGCGGCCCAGTCGGGGACACGGCGGGGCCGGTCTCCTTGCTGGCGAAGGTGCCGACGCTGTTGCACGCGCTCATACCCCCCCCCAGCTGGGAGACCGAAGCCGACGTGGCCAGGGCTGCGCCGGGGGTTGCCGTACTCCACGTACGTGACGAACGTACTGTTGTACGGGTGCTGGGCCACCGAGAGAACGTCCGTGTGCAGAGCGGACGCCGTGCTCGGCGCGTACGAGGATGGCGGTGGGTGCGAGAAAGGCGGAGCCCCGAAGCCCATGGGCCAGGACGGTGGCGGCGGCACACCGGGCGGCGGGGCCGCCGGGGCCCGGAAGGAGGCCGAGGACGCGAAGGCACCTGCAGGCGGAGCCTGAGGGCCCTGGCCGTAGCCGTAGCTGTGGCCGTACGACGAGGGCGGCGGCGTGGAGTAGCCGTAGCCGTAGCCGTAGGACGCGGGACCCTGGCCGTAGTGCAGCGCCGCAGGCGGAGCCTGGGACTGCAGGTACGGCGAGGCCTCAGCAGCGTAGGCCGCATGCTGCGGGTTGCCCTTGCCTCGGTTGTTGTCCTTGGGCTTGGCGTAGTCCTGCCTGCGGGGGCGGTCGCCCTGCGGTTGCTGCTGGCGCGGCGCCGAGAGCAGCGCCGCGTACTCCGGCTTCTTGCGGACCAGCTCCGCCCAGGCGTTGTCCATGTTGATGGACTTGGGGTGGCCGGGAAGCGCCGTCAGGTTGCCGGCCTTGGCGTTGGCCGTGCAGAAGTCCACCGAGTGGTGCTTGGCGTTGCAGAAGGAGCAGTCGCCCGTGGAGCCGGTGGCGGGGCCGGGCTCCGCCTTGGGCCAGCGGGGCTTGCTGCCGCCGCTCGACTGCTGCTGCTGCTGGCGCCCGCCCGCCTGGCCGCCGTAGCCCTTGCCGTGGTCCTGACGACCGGAGTGCGTGGCCAGAGCCGAGACGCTGTTGGCCATGCGCTCGATCTGCGACGAGAGGCGGGCGAAGTCAGCCGAGCCCACGCCGGGGGCACTGGTGCTCTCGGAGACGGGGCCAGCAGACGTGGCGAACGCCTTGAACTTCTTGGGGTCCTTGACCTTGCTGTCGGCGGCCTCCTGCTCGACCCGGAAGGCACTGTAGATTTCGTGGCAGCGGACGATGGCCTTAGCGAGGTCCCAGGCGGTGGGGTCGCTGTCCTCCTTGCCCAGGTAGCTGACCTTGATGGTGTCATTCATGAAGCTGGCCTTGACCCAGTGCGACTCCATGACGGCCCGGAGCCAGCGCTCGGTGCGGACGCGCCTCGAGATGCTGGCCTCGCTGATGGGCCTGACGATGGAGAGGAAGCGGGGCGCCCGCCGTCATGGGGTCCTCGAGGGGCTCGACGCCGAAGTTGTCGTAGCTCTTCTTGGACGTGGGGTCCTCGCGGCCGAAATTCTTGGCCAGGGCCTCCAGCAGGTACTCGCAGGCGTCGAGCTTGAGGTCAGGGAGCTTGGCCTGGCCCTTGTACTCGGGGGGATTGGCGACGCCGGCGTGGAGCAGGGTCCACTTGTCCTTGTGCTCAGTCAGGGCCTCGGCGCCCTCGGTCGCGCACCAGCCTTGCACGACCAGGTTGAGGTTGTTGCCCCCATCCTTGGTGAGCCCACCGGCCATGCCAGCGAGGATGAGCTCGGCTATCAGGGCCTTGTTGTCGCCTCGGTCGCTCATGGCCCACTGCTTGACGAACAGGCGAGCGGACTGCAGGAAGGCGGGAAGGGAAGTTGGCTTAGCATCAAAGCTGGGGCAGTTGCGGTCGCCCATGCCTTCGTCTTCACTCCACCTGGGCGGAGCCCGGGGAGCTAGCTGGGCAGCAGGTGCCGGCGCAGGCAGCGCCGGGGCGGGAGGAGGTTGCTCCCCGTCGCCCTCCTCAGCAGGTGCTAAGTCTAGAGCCCCCGCAGCCGCAGGCTGGGGAGGCTGTGCTGATCGGCCGGGGCGGGCCCGGGCCGAGATCTTGTTGCTCACCAGGCGCGTCGGGCAGTGCCGCAGGCGATGTCCGAGCTCTTCGGTGAGTGCAGGTAGAGCCCCCGCAGCCGAGGGCTGCGGGGCTGGCGGAGAGGGAACGCGGGCGGGGCCCGGTCCCGAAGACGCTCCAGCAGCGCTGCCACCGGAGTTGGAGCCAGAAGGACCTGCAACGTCGTTGCAGGTTGGCTCAGTCGCGAGGTCGGCCGAAGGCGCGCGACGATGTTGAGGCTCACCGGAGCCTCCGGAGTTCGACGGCCCCGCACCGGCGGAGCCGGTGGGGTCTTGCTCAAATAGCGGGTTGCCGCGAAGAGCAGTTGTAGCCGTTCGCGGATCAGCAAAGCCTCGTCCGCGAGTTGGGCTTGCAGGTGCCGAGGGTATGGGAGTAACCTGCGTTTCGGGCGTTCAGCAGGGCAGCCAAACGATCGATCGGGAGATTAGCCTCCTGCTCTGCTTGCCTACGGAGCTCGCGCGCCGCAGCTCGACTCGCGGTCGTGGACACAGGCGTGAGCTGAGGAATCGGCAGAGGCGCGGCCGCGGGCCCACGCCTATCAGCACCAGACGCAGTCTGTTGCTTAGACTTCCTAGAAACCTCCTTGGAAGCCAGATCGCAGCGCGGGCGGAGCCCGGAGCGATTGAGTCTGGAAGTCCGTAGCGCGCGGCGCCAGCGGACGAAAGAGAAGTCGGAAGCAAATCGGCGAGCAAAGACGCAGGCGGTGCCTGGGCTCACTTCTAGGACCAGCGCTGAGGCTCAGCGGCTGGGGTCGAGCGAAGGCTCCTCGGGAAAGTCGTCGGATGGCACAGAGCGCTGGCCGCAGGCGCTAGAGGCAGCAGAGCAGCACCACTCTAGTAGTTACAGTCACAGCAGAGTAGATCCGCAGCAAGTAGTGCTTCCGACTTGCCAGTCGGAAGCTGGGCGTTACGCCTAAGTCGCCCCGATCGGAAGGGCTCTTTGGCCGTACCCTCAGGTGCTCATGCCACGTGTCCTCACGAGCCAAACCCTGGTGTCACAACCCTAGTCTCAACCCTAGTACGTAACCTCCGGCGCCAACAAGCAGACCAACCACAAACCTCCAGCACCCTACCTCAACTCCAAACCGGCAACCATACTGTGACAAGCGACGGTACTGTGCTCTGTCATTGCACCTTGCGGAAAGGGGACATAGTCCTCTGCGGCGCATAACAAACGGGAGGGAGCCGCAGAGTGGGAGTGAATGTGGGTCGGGAGAGCCAGGATCGAGAGGTGTACGGCCAACAGTGTGAGCACATGATGAACGGTGAACGGTTACTGGTAGGAGGCGCGGCCGAGGAGGGGCCATCGATACACGCTGAGCATGGTCATTGCGTGCCAAGGACTAAGGTGGGACCTGAGTGTGGTCAGTGCAAGTTATGACAGGGACTTGCGTTCTGGCTTGCAGGGGGCAAGCCCGTGAGGTGGGTCGCTTGGCCCCAGCGTTCAGCGCTGTGACCCCAGGGGGGTCCTTCATTGTAAACACCGAGGACTGGGTGCGGCAGGGGCAGGGCTGGGGATCTGCGCTGGGGGAGGCGGGCAGAGCCCCCGCATTGCACACAAGCAACGAGGCTATCTGCGCTTGGGGAGTATGGGGACAGCGTGGTTGGACGGAGAAGTCAGACCGCACCGGGCCGCGCCACCCCTTCCCGCTGCCCGCCGGCAGTGGTCCTACCTGCTTGCACCCCTTCACCTGGCGGCCCCCAGTTTGTTGGGCCTGGACTCCGCGGGGCGGCGGGGGGGCACGTTTGTAGAACCCGCGGGGGAGGAGGCGGCGGCGGCGGAGGAGTGGGTGGCGACGGAGGCGGAGGCGGGGGTAGGTGGAGGCGGCAGGGGGCAGACAACGCAGGACAACGGGGCGTAGGGGCATGCTCGGGTTGCAGCCTAACCAAGCCGCTTGCTACCCGTAGGGTTGCAGCCTAACAAGCGGGGCGCCCCCATGGGGGCGGAAAAGGGCTGAGCCCCTCACCCATCTGCTACGCGACCCATTCCCCGTGGTAACTGTGGGCGCACTATACTCCAACCGAGCTTTAACGCGTAATTAGCAGGTTGTCGGGGGACTCGCACCCCTGCCAGCCTGCTGGACGGCCTCGTTGAATAGCCGCCTGCCCTCCTCGTCGAGCTGGCCCGGCGTCGTGAGGACCAAGACTACGTGCCTCAGGAACTCGCTGGCCACAACGTGCACCAGCGTGCCCCATTTAACTAGCTGCTGGATTGCATCACGGTAGCGGCCCTTGTGACACACCGCCTCCAGCCTGTTGGTCCCCGCGGGAGTCTGTGGTGCTATGCGGACTGAAGTGTGAGTAGCAAACTATCCCCGCCGGTCCAAGAGGCCTGGTTCAAGCCAATTGGGGTCCAGCCTTCGGGATGAGCGGCGGGTTGGAGCAGGCCCTAACGGGCCCATCGAGCTAAATTGCAGCCTAAAAAAACGGCTCTGAGCTCAGAGACACCTCCTGCAGACGCTTGTGCAGCTTCGACAGGATTGGGGCCCAATGAGGCGCAATGCTGCCGCTGTGCGTGACGCCAGGACACAGGGGGCACGCGGGGCTCTGGCTGAGCCGGAGGTAGGGGGCAGCCCCGGACTGAGGTTGCAGCCTTACAAAGCCTTCAGGCCTGGGACTCAGGGCGTCAGGACCCTCAACCCGACGATACAACAGCCCTCGCTTCTGCCCTCATACACCGCTGTCCGCCCCGGACGCGTTTCACGGTACAACCCACGTGGCTGGCGGGCAGCGTCCGCTGGCCGGCAGGCCCTCTGCGCAGTACATGGCGTGCCCCCCCAACCCAAGCCTCCTTCCTGGCAAGCCGCATCCTGAGGTCAGCACACCGCGTCCGCACGAAGCAAGCCGGCAGCAAGCCGAATCCTCTTCCCTAGGGTGGTACCTCACGCAGCGAACAAAGCGCCTCGAGCCCCATCCGCACCCGCCCATCGCCCACTCCCAAAACTGCACTCGGAGCTTCCCTTGCCTCCCCCCTGCGTTGCCCGCAGCAGCCAAAATCGAGGGGCGGACAGTTCGCATCCGCACAGCGCTAGCCAATCACAGGCCTCGTGACGGGCCGCATACACAAGCCCCCCCATACACAGAGCGCACGGACTGGCGCCTGCCCACAATGATTAGAGGACGAGTCCCCAGCCCCAAGGCCCCGAACGCGACCCCCGGGCCCCGCCCCTACCCCAAACCCCGACACCGGCTCGCTGCCCTCCTGCTCCCGTTGCTGCCCCTGACGTCTGTTTACCCCATCCCCGTCTCCCAGCCGCACTAGGGCCCCAATTGCGCCGGCGGACCGTTGGCCGTTGACGGTTGACCAGCAGCCGAGGTCAGCTCCTGCAAAAGGTAGCCTCCGTGCCAACGCCCCCACCTCCAACGCCCCCAAGCCCTCTGCTGGCCAGGGCCACCTGCTGCCTCCCCAGCGGCCTCCGACTCGGACCGGGCTGCGGTCAGCACCCAGCGCCGACCCATAATGGTAGGCCCGGCGGCGGGTCCGCCTAGCACCGCTGCCCTCCGCGCCTCCTGCCGGGCCTCGTGCAGGGCCCCCCCTGATGCTTGCCGCGGACCCAAGCCCTGGGTCCGACCGGCCTGCTTAGGCGGCCCCCGCCGGCACCGCTGCCCTCCGCAACTCCGTCCCTGCAGGGTCCCGCCGATCTGCTCAGGCGCCCCCCGCCGGCACCGTTGTCCTCCGCGGCTACGGATGCTCGCCGCGGGCCCAAGCCCTGGGTGCCGCCTGTTTATGCGGCCCCCGCCAGCGCCTTGCACTCCGCAGCCCCGTCCACGGTTCTCGCCCGCTGAGCCCGCTGAGCCCGCTTAGGCGGCCCCCGCCAGCGCCTTGCCCTCGGCGGGCGCGGGGGCGTCCTCGTCGTCCGAGTCCCCAGAGGACAGCGGGTCCTGGGGGGTGGAGGTAAGGGGGCGGGGGGGGGGGGGGGCAGGGATGAAGAGTTGAAGTGTGCCCCATGACACCGACGAGATCACGCTCCGCCCGGCCCCCGACCGGTCACTCCAGCCGTGCCGTGCGGCGCACGGCAACCGCTGCACTACCTTCACCTGGCAGTAGCTCCTTGCGTATCTGCATTCTGCAATCTGCAATCTGCACCAACCAGCTCCCCCCGCCCCCTTGACAACCCGCTCATGCGCCCCCCCCCTTGCCTGGTCCGCCACGTCCCCCGCGGCCTTGGTGTCGATGAACACCACCAGGTCGCCCGCGTCCAGGGCGTCGTTCACCTCCACAGCCACCTGACAGGGGGGAGGGATGGTGGGCCGAGAGGCAGGCGGGTGTGAGCACATCCCAGGTGACCCCAGGATCCCTCTGTCCCTCACTCTTCCCACCGCGGATCACGGCTCCCGCCAGCTCCGCGACCCCCCTCTAATCACACCCAAACACACGCGCCTGCGTGCTGACCCCCGCCACGGGCCTTTTGGCCCGTCGCCCTCCAGCCCGCCCCACATGTGGCATGGGCTGGGTCCCCAATCAGCCTCGCGCGCACGCACGCACCTGCGTGATGACTCCCGCCACCGGCGCGCAGATGGCCGTCTCCATCTTCATGGCGTTCATCACCACCAGCTGCTGGCCGGGCTTGACGCTGGTGCCGGGCTTGACAGACACCTGCACAGGGTTTGTGTGGGTGTGTGGGTGTGTGGGGGGAGGGAGAGGAGGGCGGTGAGGTGAGACCCCGAGGGCGCTGTGTTCGTCCCCTTCCCGGCAGCAGCTTCATCCTCCGACCCAGAGGGAGCCATGTGCGTCCCATCCCCGGCAGCAGCTCGAACGTCCACTCCCCCCTATGCCTGGCCGCATGCCTCCTTCCCCTGCCCTCCTCCCAGAGGAAGCCATGTGCGTCACAACCCCGGTGGCAGCCTCCTCCAGATCTCATCCTCAGCATCCCCTCCTCCCCGCCTATGCCTGGCTCCTCATGCCCCCTCCCTCCTAAGCTTGCCGGAATACGTGTATCGAAATGGTTTGGGTACGTATTCTACATGTATTTATACGGAAATACCGTAGTTCCGTATTGTAGCGTACTTGCGGCTGACTCGTTTTAGGCCTGTAAGCGCTGGGCTAGGGCAAATTCGACGGGAGAGAATCCCCTAGGCCCTCGGGGCCTATTGAGCGGACCTACTGACCAAGTTTGGTGTCGAAGCCCCCCCGCCTACGTGGGGTACTGGGCGGAATTCTCAGAATTGGGCCGTGCCTGGACTGACCTGTCACCCCCGTCGCCTCCTGTGATAGCTTAGTCCGCAGGCCCAAAGCCTTATTCCGCCTCTTCGTCCATCCAACTTGAACTTCATATGCATTGTCGACATGCGCCTGAACCCCCAACCGCCTTACCCCCTCGTTTTACCCCCATCCACATCCTCATCCACATCCGCATCCGCCTGTCCCGTAACCCCACCTCCTCCTTAGGCCTTTGCCGCCTGTTAGACCTCTGGCCCTGAGTGATGTTTCTTGCTTCCCTGGCTGATGTTTGCGTGCGTGCGGTGCCGTACGGCGGCACTTCACACGGCCACACGCCCATGCTACGCTTTTGCTACGCATTTGCCTAGGCGTATCGAGGCCGTTTGGGTACGTATTCTACATGTATTATGACCTGTATTTTGCGTATGCGTAAAACGTAGACGGCAAGCCTACTCCCTCCCCCCCTTCCCCCTCTCCCGCCCACCTCGATGATGGTGCCGGCCATGGGCGCCCCCACGCTGCCCAGCACAGCAAGGTCCGCCCGCTCGCGCACCGCCTTGCGGCCCAGGACCTGGGGGGGGGCAGGAGGAAAGAGGGGACGCGGAGGATCAGCATAAGGGACGCAAAAGAAGCGAGAGCTTGCGGGCTGCGCATCAGACCCTAGTCGAGCGGGGCTGGCCTCTCGAGCAGGCATGGCAGGCAGTCGTTCCCGCCGACATACACAAATGCTCCCCACCTGCTCCGCCTTCTTGTCCGTCACCTCGACCACGCGGGGCACTCCGTTGGCCTCAAAGAAGACCTCGCGCTTGCCTGGGGGAAGGATGTGGGCGGGTCGCACGTCGAGGTTGGGGTTCGGAGAGTTCTGGCCCTGCCCTGCCCTCCCTTACGGTGTCCCCCAGAAACCCCTTCCCCATCCCCCCCTCTCCCCACCGTTGGGCTGCAGCTCCCCCACGGCCTTGTACTTGATGTTGGCGCCCACGCCCTTGGCGATCTCAAACTCCACCTCCTCATCCTCCTCCATGGGGGTCAGGAAGGCCCTGACAGGGGGGGAGGGGGGGAGAGGGATGGGGAGAGGGGAGGAAGATAGAGAGGTCAGGAGAGGGTCCACGACCGACTGCTGGGTTGCTCTGGAGCCCGCACCGACATTCTGCTGCGTCTGCCCTAGTTCCTCTGCCTGCCCTGTCCCCTCATGTGTCATGTCTGCCCCCCTGTTGCCTCCTCCCCCCCCACCTGGTGGGCAGCTTCTCGATGAGGTCAGAGTACTTGAGCACGTGCGTCATGTACTCGTCAAACACCTGACAGGGGGAGGGAGGGAAAGGGATGTGATCTTCCGGCCGAGCATCGGGCATGGGGCTAGCCAGCTCAGCAAGCACCATGCCCGGACCCACATGCACCTGGGGGTGGCTCTTCACTGCATCATTACCCGCCCCCGAACCCCCTGTGCTACCCCCCTGCCATACCTTGGGGTAGAGCGCCGCCGACAGCACGTCCCGCGGCGCGATGGCCTGGGCCCCGTACTTCTCCTTGAGGCGGTACTCCAGGCCCGCCAGGTCCATGGGGCCCAGCGAGGCCCCGGGCCTGCCGTCGATCACGTGCTTGCCCTTGAGCACGCGCGAGCGCAGCGGCTCGGGGAAGCCGAACGAGGGGCGGCCCAGGTAGCCCTGACAGGGTGGTGGGGGTAGGGAGAGTGCAGGGAGATTAAGATTTGACCGAACGGGCACTAGGTGCCTCCAGCCTGCCAGAGCCGCAACCTCACATCCTGTGCTGGCGCCACCCCCCCCCCTCCCCTGGCCTCCCCTCCCCCTTTATGTCTGCCCCCTCTTGCCTCCCCTCCTATCTCCCCCCCCTACCTGCATGAACTCCACCACGCTGCTGGGGAAGGACAGGCTCTCCGCCCGCTCCACCAGAGTGCGCTCGTCCAGCCCGTTCTGCACCATGAACTGGGCCAGGTCGCCAACCACCTTGGAGGAGGGGGTCACCTGACAGGGGGGAGGGGGAGGCAGACATAGGGAGGGGGGTTCACAGCTGGGAGAGGGAGAGGGAGAGTCGAGGATCAAGGCCCAGGGGGCCCTGGACAGGCCCCTGACGAGGCAGGAGAGGAGCTGGTCACCGCTGCGCCCGTGACGCCCAGCACCCCAGGCCAGTACCCCCCCCCCCCTGTCAGGTGCCCCCTCTCTTGCCACCCCCACCTTGACAATGTCCCCCAGCGCCCGGTTGGCCCCGCGTAGGCCTTGCAGATCTTGTCCCACTCCTCGCCCAGGCCCAGAGACATGGCCTGCGGTGAGAAGAGGCAAGGGGTGATGGGGTTGGGGTGGGTCAGGACGGGTTGCGCTTGCGACGGGGAAAGAGGAGGAGGAGGGGAGGGCAAAGGAGTCCGCGGCCTCATCAACATGCAGTGTCCTGCGCCTTGCCGTACACGCCCTGCCGTACCTGGAACTTGAGGTTGGTGTACTGCCCGCCGGCATCTCGTGCACGTACACGTCGCTGGACACGGCCTTCATGTTGGACTCGAACGGCGCGTACAGCTCGCGGGTCTGCTCCCTGGGGGGCGGTGGAGGGGAGGTGGGGCCGGGGGATCGAGGTTGAGCGGGGCACGTGTCGGTTGAGGGGGGGGGGGCGAGGTGGGGCACAGCTCCCGAGTCTGCTCCCTGGGGGCTGGTCAGAAGCTGCTGATGCAGTGCGTGCCGACGGCTGTATGTGGGGCCACTGCACTGCTCTGACGCCTTGTTTGGCCCATGGTCCCTTGACTACCCCCACCCCTTACCAGTAGGTGCTGAGCGGGATGAGGTGGTCCGGGTTGATGCCCGTGTCCAGCTCCGAGCCCGCCAGCGCGTTCACGATGGCGCCCATGGCGGGCTGCGAGGTGAGGCCCGACATGGAGTCGATGCAGGCGTCCACCATGTCGGCGCCGGCGGCGGCGGCGGCCAGCTGGGTGGCCACACCGGTGCCTGGGGGACGGGGCGGGGTGGGGGGGTAGGCGGGCAAGCAGGCGGGCAAGCAGGCGCAGTGTCTCTACCTCTGCCTAGCCCCCTCGTTCAGCCTAAACCTGGGTCCGTGCCGGCCGGCCCTGCGATGTTTCACTCGGCCCGTTCCTGTCCGTCACGTCCCTGATCCTGACCGCTGTCTGGTCCCTTTGTCTCCTCGACCGTCAACTTGCGGGTGACTCCTATCCCCGCTCCCCCGGTTCCTCCACTCCCTGTCCAGTCACAGCAATGCACCCGGTCCGGCCCGCTGTCCGGCCCTCACCCGCCGAGTCGTGGGTGTGCACGTGGATGACTGTGTCGGGGAAGCGCTCGCGCAGGGCCCCCACCAGCATGGTGGCGGCGCGGGGCTTGAGCAGGCCGGCCATGTCCTGCGGGTCGAGGTGGGCAGAGGGAGCTGCGGTCAGGCGTGGCTGCTCGACCACGTTGCGCCCCTCTTCCGGTTGCCCCTGACCGCCCTCGTCAGCCCTCTGCCCTTGCCTTGAGGGCTCTCACGCCCTTGAGCCCTCGGCTCATTGCCCCCGGCCCCCTCCTCATCCCCCCCCGTCCCCCCCTACCTTGATGGCCAGCGAGTGGCAGCCGTGGTTCACCAACTTCTCGGCCAGATCCAGGTAGTAGTCCAGGCGGTACTGCGTGCCGTACAGATGGGATGCCGTACAGGTGCCGTTCAGTTCAGGGAGCGATGGGCAGCACGCGATCCCCAGGCTTTAAGTCGGAACTCCGCACCCCCCGTTTCCTCCCCACCCCAGCCCTGCTGCTGCGCGTAAGCGAATTGCCTCCATGTCCCCCTCCCCCCTCACACCCCTCCCCTCCCCGCGTCTGCCCCCTCTTGCCTCCTCCCCCCACCCCCACCACCCCACGCCGCTCCCCACCTTGCTCCTGCGCGGGTCCGACAGGTCGCCCGTGTAGCACAGGGTGGCCTCCACCACTCCGCCCGCGTCGCGCACCGCGTCCATGCCGAACAGCAGGTTGTCCACGTAGTTGAGGCTGGGGGGGCAGGGGGACGATAAGAGAGGAGTGAGTAGTAGTGGTTTGGTGCCAGTTTGTGGTCGGTGCTGACTTTCGCAGTCGTCCAGACCCGGCTACCCCCCACCCACCCCACCCTGCCCCCACCCCCACCTGTCGAAGATGCGGAAGATGTCCACTCCGCACCGCACGCTCTCCGCCACGAACTCGCGCACCACGTTGTCGGGGTACGAGGTGTAGCCCACGGCGTTGGCGCCGCGGAACAGCATCTGGGGGGGGTTGGGAGGATGGGGTGACGTGTCGCCGGGCCTCCTTCCGTCCTCCCACCTGTCCTCTTCCCTTCCTCCCCCACCTTGCCTCCTACGTCTAACCCCCTCTGCCTGCCCCAGTCTGTCGCCTCTTGCCCTCCCCCCCCAACTCCCCACGTTGGGGCACCAGTCCCTCAGCCCCTCACCCATCCCTTGCCTCTCGCCCCCTATGTCTGCCCCCCTCTTGCCTCCTCCCCCCCTTCCCCTTCCCACCCCCCACCTGGAACGGCACGTTGGGCACCAGCTCCCTCAGCCGCTCCAGGCGGCGCCAGGGGCACTCGTGCAGGAAGCGCAGCGACACGTCGAAGGTGGCGCCGCCCCACACTCCAGCGACCCGGCCCCGGCAGGATCTGGGAGGTGGCGGGGGCGGCCTTGAGCATGTCGTGGTGCGCATGCGGTGGTGGCGAGCAGCGACTGGTGCGCGTCACGCCTGGGGGTGGGGGGGGGGGGGCACGTAAAAACAACGGACAAGAGACATCGCTTTGCCATAGCCCCTCCGCCCTCCCTTGAAGCCACAATCCCCCTCCCTTCCCATTCTCCGCAGCCCAGACCCCTCCCCTGCCCTCCCCAAGAGGCGATCCCTACCCCTCCCAAGCCCGCCCTCACATGGCGGTGTCCGTGATGGGCACGCTTGGGCCCTCCCCCCCCTTCCTCTCTCCCCCCCTAAGAGGAGAATCCCCTCCCCTCCCTCCTCACATGGTGGTGTCCGTGATGAGCACGCCCTTGTGCGCCCGCACCGCTTGGCCCAGCGTCGGGGCCCCTCGCGCTGCAGCACGTCGCGCAGCCCGTGAGGGGGGCGCCGCGCAGGGC